>NJDC01000289.1:12799-25097 GCA_002245475.1 Calephelis virginiensis | reverse complement strand
GGGTTATGAATGTGAAGGAAGCAAGACAGGTTTGTCAGGATCGTGAGGTCTGGCACTCGATACTCTCTGCCTACCCCATTAGGAACTTGGCGTGAATATATGTATGTATGTGTGTGTGTACCATTTACCGGGTGGTAAAATCTATTGTTATTAAACTATAAAGAAATAACTCGTGAAACTACAAGTTATTAAATATTTTCAACATCGTATTTGAATAAGTTACATTATTTTACCACTGTCCATGTATCTGAACATTATGGGGACACAAACTCACTAAACAGGTTTTAATGCGGGTTTTAACAATGTTTAATTTAAAAAAAAACTTTTACAAAAAATACAATAACGTTTTGTGTAAATAGTCTAATTATGTGTAGGTATGTGTTCTTTATGGATAAATCCAAGAAAGAGACTAATGCAAAACATTGGGATTATTACGATAGACTAAGTAAAACGGTTTTTGATACAATACTCGTATTTACTAATATAGGTTGCAATAATTGTTTTGTTAACAGATTTAGAGAAAGAAGTTTAGCTGCTAGCTTAGAATATACTACCTAGAAAAGTTTAAAGAAGATGCCTTCCGGTGGACTTCATCCAAGTTCGATCAAGACCTGATGAGTAATTGAAATTGAAGTCAATTTCTTGCTGCATTACTTTTATTTTTTTTAAATATTTATTCTAAAACATTTTGTATTGAAAGTACAATTTCATCATTGTTTTAAAATATCGCTATTATAAATTATTATTCACATACTTTAACAAACGCTAAAAGGAATTGCAATCTTGCTGCTGAATAAATATCACAATACGTAAAACATCGTTCCGCTTTTACCCAAGCAAAATAACAAAACTACAATACCACAATAGTATTGTCCATGACCACGTCTTGCGAAGTGATGTGCTGCAACTTTAGTTAAATTTATCGATATGTTGTATATTTATTAATTTTCGTTTATTGCTACAGACCCTGAGTTATACCAAAACGCAAACTTAAGAAATAATAATGCTTAAGAGAAATAAAAATTAATGCAAATTCAAAAAGCATCGATTGTCAAATAGATATATTCTATTATGGCATTTTAGAGCGATATAAGGATAATATATGTATTGTAGAAAGTACAAGTGATATTAATTAATTGTGTGTATACGACAACATTACATTATTTCAAGCGAATAAGCCTCCGTCATGAAATTGGCAAAATCTAATCTACGGAATGTACGCAATACCAGTCGTAAAGTGAAGTAACAAATGAGAGCAATAAAATTATTTCTACGGAAATCACAAGTAAAATGACAAATGATTTTATTTAAAGTTAAGATATGAATAACACTTATCAATACACATCTCGTCGATTAAAATAAACAAAACGTAAACTTTACGTTCGATATATTTTAAGAAATTACTTACACCCCTTTAAAGCTTCAATTTCAAACGTCATTTCACTGTAAGTCGTGTAATACTTTCACGCGAATCCAACCTCAGCTATCAGTGTCTCTCAGACACAACCGTGAAGATTTCAAAGGATTGTGGAATCTGTGGAACAATAAATGCTGTAAACATAGATTTAATAAGTAGGACATAAAAATATACCCTTAAAAGTATTTTTATTTTTCTGATTTATTTTATTTTTATTTATCAAATACATAATCAAACAATAACAAAATTTACAAACCAAATATAATAATGATACTTGTATAAATAACTACGGCATCTATCTAGTACGAAGATTCTACGGATTTCTTCTAGTCTACAAACGCTGTGGGTGAATTCTTTGGCCTCGAGTCTCAATCAGTAAGCGCTAAAATAGAAATTCCAAGAGTTGCAGTTAATACACGTGCTTGAAAAAACTTCAAGCTTATTTTTAAGCTCATCCAGGGCATTTCTATAAAATGTGATTATTACCATCTTACATTATTGACAAAACTCAACGCTTCATGTAACGTTTTTTTATTAAGTTGATGTTAGGGTTGCCAACCGCTCCACCATTTGCGGGACGTCCCGTTTCTACGACCTTTAAAAAAACACCCCGTTGGAAGTGTGTGTGAGAAGCGAATTATCCCGCTTTTGAGAAGCACCGATAAGGCGCATTTTTTGTGTTGCGACGACGAAAAGTGTTGTTTGGGTGACTTATGGACATAAGATAATTATTTCGGAATATTAAGAAAGTGTAGTTAAAAATATTACTGTTTTTTTGTAAGTTATTAACGATAACAGACAATATTTGTTTTTCGGCATGGTATTTGATTTTTTTTAAAGAAGGTGAGAAACAAAATTCATAAATCTGAATGACATTTTCCTATTACTAGTAAGATCCATTATTATTGATTACAATTATTACGTAAAATTATTAGGTAAAATGAGTTACTTTAATGTTTGTATCTGAACATTTTTGTTTTACAAACATCTCTAATTTTATTTAAGCCTTAGATATTAAAAATGTTTTCCATTTTTGCTTTGCTTTAAAATTCAGAATAACAACTGAAAATCTCAAAACTAGATAATGCAGACATCACATAGGAGGGAAGTTTTTTTCATCATTTACTTTTAACAATTATCGAACGTCGAATATTTTTTATGATCTGACACGGCGAACTTCGTTCACTTGGTACTCAATACTCTCTGTCCGACAATTGGGGGTAGACTTGGCGTGAAAAGATTTTCATACATCTATAACAACATGTAGTTTTAAATGTTTCTTTACATCCCACATTTCAAGTTATTTGATAACTTTACTCTGAAATTTTATTGTTTCTGTAATTTTATTTTAATTTAATTGAACTACAAAATCCATGACTTGAAACAAATATGGGATAATCTGTACATACTACAAGTCACATACAGATGTATGAAATAGTACTACACTTTAATAAAATATTGTCTAGATAATATTTTGAGTTTTCCTTCTACGGGAACTCTTAGTGAGATGGATAAAAAGTTATAACCTTCCTCGAAACGCAAAGTACCTATCGGACCAGTAGTTTCGGCGTAAGTCGTGGTCATGGTACAGATGAACGGACAGAGAAGAATTCATAAATGCTAAAAATGTATTTTAATGTCCTTTTTAGCTGTCGTCCAATAATTTCAAATATATACAGCATTAATCCTTCTATAATTTATTAAAAAGAATAGAAAAAGATAATTTACCAAATAATTGTATTAATATCACATTTTTTATATACAGTCTATAATGGATGAACATAACAAAGTATAACATTACATAACAAAGTAAAAGAATCAATTTTATATACAAATTTAATTATTTTAAATAAAAAAAAAATGAACCGCAAAATATAAAAAAAGGAAATTTTAAGATATGAAACAATAACAAAAAAATTAAACAGTATTAATGAAATAAATAGAATGGATGAAAAGAATGATGAATGAATTAAGCCTTCCGAATTTTTTTGTGGCACATTGTACCCTTGTTACAAACGAATTTAAATCCGGTGATTATGCTAGTCACTCTAGAGCTTCCATGTCTTTATAAACTAAAGTGTTACCACTCTTGCTATAAGTAGACAGGTATTGTCCTCCATTGGCCAGAAATGTTGCCACATTTGTACTCGGTATAAAAAGACTACGTTCAAGCATATAGTTTCTATAAATTTCAGACATCGTAGTCATCTGTATCAAAACGTGATCGGTTTTTACCAAGCTAAATTGTCCTTCATCCCATTATTTGATAGTTTTCGTATATTATATACACTCCTTGCAGTTAGTTTCTCATAGATTCAGGATAAAGTTCAAATCTTGATAGGTGAGGAAAGTATACTGCAACCCCCTGAGTCCCTTCTCAATTCATGTGCTGTGTATGGAATGTGTGATCGGATTATATGACTCCTTCTTCGTAAAAGTGGAACTAGGAGCGAGAAATTTTGAAGTCTTCAAGTTCATGTCTTGCAAATTGCTCCACTTACATAGTTTTATATCTGTTACATCTTACAACGGTTATATTCAAGGCTGTATTTTTATCTAACACATAGCTAAAGTTTCATTTAGTGCAGTTAATAACTTTGGTAAACACTTAATGTTTTGAAAAATAGCATGCAAGAATTATCAAACAATTACATTATAAATCATGCGAACACAAACATACGTGTGCATACAATACCACTCCGGTCGATATGAAACATCTCTCACGTAATCTCCGTCTGGCTCAATGAGATAAGAACTGTTTACAACGGGACACTAGCCGCTGGCTTATTTCCACAGTTTTGTAGTCTCAGCCCCTCATCCCGTTTGTTGACGTTACTTTTATCTGAAACCTTCAGTACGCCAGGATTTTTCAAACTGAAGTTGCCTACTTAACTGTCAAAGGAATAAATAGATAAAAATATTTAGAGAGTTCTAATTTGCAAAGTATGAGAAATTGAACAAGTTGCAAAATTATAATCTGGCTATATTTTAAAAATGAATGGAAAGTATCATTTTGACGTTCGCACATAACTTTTCAAACGTAAGAACTTTGTTCGTTGAATGTTGCTGTGTTTTCACCAAACACATTTGGACATTATAATAATAATAATAATATCTTTATTGTACTCAAAAAACGTTAATACTAAACACAAACATAAAGATAATACAGTACAATGGGCGAGCTTATCTCCAGCAACAGAGATTTCTACCAGCTGACCCGTGAAAAGGAAAAACAGTAACAAAATTAAACGTAGACTAGGTGTACATACATTATTTTTGACTATGAATTACATATTTGAAATAATACAAAATGTCATCAAAATAAATAAATATATGTACATGAACATAATTTATATAATACATATGTAGATAATGTAAACATATATAAGTATACATTATTATATACGTAACTGGAAATACAAAGAAAAAAACAAACGACGATTTAAAAAAAAACATTAGTTTGTGAGAGATAGTGCTCTTTCAGTAGTTTCTTAAACACATAATGTCAAACACATAATAATGTTTTACTGGCACGAATTTTATCAGGTAAAGCATTTCACAGCTTAACAGCACGAACAATGAATGACTGAGAGTAAAAAGCAGAATTACCAATAGGGAAACGTAACAAGGTTTTAACATGAGAACGACAAGGAGATTCATTGGAATGTAGGAATTGAAAGGAATTACGGTGATAACTCGGGAATCGGGATTGAAAAGGATCTTATATAAAAGACAGAGTATACGCAAATTACGACATAAGCGTATAGGAAGCCATCCTAACTTAGCCCTGTAACTCGAGACATGATCAAATTTTTTGAGACCATAGATAAATCTAATGCAAAGATTTTAAAGTCTTACTAATTTGTTAAGTAGTTCTTCAGTAGCGTTAAGAAAACATATGTCGGCATAATCTATAGTAGGAAAAATAAGGGTGTGTATAAGTGAAATTTTCGTTGTTAGGGGAAGGAAATTTTGGAGGAGCTTAATTGAATGAAAAGCATGATGAACCTTTTTACTTATATTGTTTATATGGAGATTCCAAGAGAAATCAATGGTAAATTTACATCCATTACACATATGTTATAGGTGAATTACTGTACAGAAGGCCAGGGATATCTAAATTGGCAATCATGCCACGCATGTAACGACTACCAATAATTAATGCCTGAGATTTAATTGGATTCACGATTAATCCAAAGGAACTAGCCCAAACATAAATTCGTTTCAGATCCTCATTCATACTATGAATTGCCTGAAAAACACACTCAACCAGAAAATGTCTGTAAAGTTGTAGGTCATCTGCATATAAGTGAAAGTGAGAGGAAATAACTGAAGTGACCGCATTAATGAAAGTAGAAAATAGGAGTGGGGAAAGAACGACACCATGAGGAAGACCTGCACTTAATTTAATTCAATCTGAAGATGATTCGTCCAAAACACATTGTGATCTACCATGTAAATAAGAATCAAACCAATCCAAAACAGAAGAGGAAACATTTAAAGATCTAAGAACTTCTAACATAACGTCCAAATCAACAGAATTGAAGGCACTGTTAAAATCCAGGAAGACAATAACTGTAAGAAGTTTTTTATCCATTGCTTGACGTATTGCATCGGTAACACGAATTACGAGTTTTGTCGAGAGAGAAGATGGTCGAAGTTTTTTCATAATTATTGAATTTCGTGTTGATTTTGAGTGAAATTAATCAATTTTGGTGGTATTTTGTACAATTTTGTTCAGTGAAAGTGCACAAATGAAATAATCATGAAGAAATTAGTGTGTCGTGTATTTCCTCGTTGCCGCCAAATCTCCTTATATGAGCTTGTGTATTGAGGCCGCCGCTTTACCCAAGAGCCTGACGTGACTTACTGACGACTTATGACTGATGACTAATTATAATTGATTAAAATTGACATAAAATTTGATGCAAATTTCTACTTGACGAATGGCAAAATACTAACGTGAAGGCCAAAACTTAAAGAAAGAAAGAAACACGAATTAGTGCTGTAACAGTACTGTGCCCCGGACAAAACTCAGATTGGTTCGTATGTAAAAGATTGTTGTATCTGAGAAATTTTGGAAACTGGGAGTGCACAATGTGCTAGAGTACTTTCGAGAGAAAATGTAATATGGCGATAGGGCGAAAATGAGAAGCTAAAGAAGGACTTGCAGTCTTTGGAAGAGGTATAACGTAAGCCTTTTTCCAAACCGAAGGGAATGTATTTGTTAGTAAAGAATGATTGAAAATATCAGTAAGGACAGGGAGTCCTTACTGATATTTGGAAGTCGTGAAATCGCACAAGAGTAGCTCTTGGCTTATTACCTTTTACGCCTAATCGGTAGCAGACTACAGTATCCTTACTTGAGATATTTAAAGCATTCATCTTATTGTTAAAAACATTGAGGATAACAGAGGACAAATTTTCGCCAGATTCTTCAGGAACAACATGGAATAAAATAACTTTCTTCTAATATAGGCTTCATGACGATCCAGACTGAGAGAGAATAAGTCCATCTGGGATTTTATTTAAGAGAAAGTACTCCAAACAAAAGTTTTAAATTCGGCAAACTCATCTGATAGATCAGCAATATCCATCTTCTTTTCTGGTGAGGTAGCCACAACTTTCTGTAGTCTCCAATCATACTCGTTCATCCTGGCTTCAATTTTTTCCAATATTTCGCTGATGTTAGAAATTGCTTGTGAGGATAGCATTGTTGTGAATTATATGGTATTTATTCAGAAACAATTTGATAGTGAAAAGTAATGACAGTGAACTTAGTGTGCCAAAAAACTCAAAACATGAGTAAGTATTTCAATAAATTAATTTAAATGAATAAAAATATTAGGGAACACAAAAATGGTGTTGTTGATTCCAAGTCTACCCGAAAAAAAAAAACAAATTAATTTATTTTAAGGTATGAAATGTTGTCAATGTCAGATCATATGGCTCGCACTGTCAAAAAGTTATCCAATGTAATATATCTTAGCTCAGCTTCTAACTCAACCACTGTATTATTTTATGCAGTAACGAGACGAAACCACATAATATTTTGACATGCAGGTAAAGTTTGAGGAGACCATACGAGTGGATGTTGTACGGACGTCACTGTCCCGTGGCCGGGGTTTTGCAATGTGAATGTATACCATTTACCTTACCCTTCAAACTGAAACACAGCAGTATCAGATACTGACAGTATGATGTCAGGAGTGAGTAAAGCAGTGGATGGACCTACCCGGGCAAGAAGTGCACATCGCTTTACCATCCATGGCTGTGATTTGATATCTAAAAAACACAGATTGAGGCACAGAGACACACACTGAACTAGTTACTGAAAACATCAAAATTCTTAGGGACTTTTCGAAATCCTGGAAAGCTGAAATTTGTTGCGTTAGTTTAACTGCTCGCAGCCACTAAAGGCCTCTTAAAAAAAGAAAAAAGTCCGCTCAACTGACATAGCCACATTATAACTCCGTCTGGCTCGCTCCATTCTTAATTCAAGTTTGTTTAAGTAAACTTCGTGTATCCAAACAATTTTTTTTCAGTCTGTAGCAGAATAAACAACCCGTTGCATTAAAAAGTTTTCGATTTAGTTTAGTAGTCTCGATTTTAACTATTTCTAATGATATAATAAATTATTCTTGTAAATTACATTTGTAATGTTTATATGTCATATCTACAGATAAAATATATAAGTTTTATGAGTGTCTTCCACTAAATACTCCATAATAAGATATAATAAGAGATTAAATAGCATGTGACACTTTTTCGATCATGCAAGAATTTAATTCTATAGAGAATTCGTTTGTGAGAGATAGCTTTAATATTTTTTTAATTGACAAACATAATTATAATTCTAAATTTAAATTAACCTTTTTCTTAATTTAAATTTACATCAAGTACATATTCGAAACATTTTGAAAAAAATTTTTTTCAGATTTTAGCCGTTGGACCACCCGTTTTATTATCTTGTTTTAATTAAATTTACCAAACCTATTTTAACATCTCTGAACGCTTTTACTGAGAAGAACAATCATTAAATAGAATAAAACAAACAAACTACATCTCAGAACTTACAACAACCTTGTGTAAAATTTCTAAAGTCGGCCCGTTTGTAGTACCGGGTAGCAGGTAGTGAGATAACGACCCGTTTTTTTTCCCGAGTTTGTGTTGTAAAATACTTGCATGGACATTGTTGTTTTTGTAATTGCAATATGTTAAACGTTTCATGTTCTTTTGAATAAAGTATAAAGAAGGTAAATGAAATACGTTTGTTTTTCATAAGAAATTTTTTTTCTTGGGAAAATTGGGAAAAAACACGGAAAGTTTTTTCACATTTTGTTGGTTGCAAATGGTTTTGGGGTTAAAAATACACATTCTTACGTTATTACTTAGGATCTAACTTTAAATCTGTCCTTTACCCTATCATTCTGCAAGGAATGCGACAACGGTGAGTATGGAAGATAGGAAGGAATATGTCAAGAATTGGCACCTTTCAAAGCGAGCCTCTACACAGTAGGTGGAAAAATATGTTCACTGAACAATTATTTTATTGTAGTACCATATTTTTCATAATAATAAAACGTTATACCCATATATTATGACTTCATGTAAAGTTGTGGAAATAGAGCTTCAAAATTCATAGTGCTTAGAGTAAGAAGTTTGGCTCTACATCCTGATAATTTTTACTTTCCTAATCTCGTCTTTGCAATATTTTACAATAAAATGCTTTATCTGGTATAATCAATATATCAGATGGAAGGTTACAGAAAATTACGAAATGCTTCAAAGAAAGGTAGTTTGGTAGGGGTAGTGACCACGCGCTTCATTTTACTCGTCGTGGCGGATTAAAGGCATATCGAAGATATCATTAACATTTACGGCAGCATTATCTTTTAGTCAGTCATTAAGTCAACATTTTTTTATACAGAAATATCACTTAGATTAATTTGATTTAATGTAAATTGACATTGAATGTAGCCAGTGATCTTACGTTATACTCGTAACAGTGTCTACTACTCTGACTTTTTGTTATTGTTACTTGTCAGCTATGAATTTGTTTTTTCATGTTAGCTGACTTTTTCTGCTCTCGAAAGTTTCTTTTTTTGTTTATATGAAAATCACAATGTTAAAAGTTATGTGTGGTCTAACTCAAGAAAAAATATACTCCATTTATCGGTAGCAAAATGAAGGTATAATATCTGAGAAAGTGTCGGAGTACAACAACAAAAACAAGTAAATTATTTACAAGCACTCCTCCCAATTTTCATATAAATGTGAAAAAAGTGCCAAGTGTGCAACGGACTCGCTCAGAAAACGTTCCATATGTATTATAGCAGGCACAGATCTAGGATTGTAGTTTCAGCAGCAAAAAAATCGTTTTAGGTATTTTTCATATTACTTTTGAAAATTCCAAAGTTGTATTTGCGGTTTTTGAATATTTTCAAAAATTTAATCATCTAGTTTAATTTATAGTTCATCCAAATTTATTATTTTTCACTCTCTTGTCCCAAAAGTAGAAGAGGACGTTGATTACCACTTCCCCTCTATGCAAGTGTTAACTACAAATGATTGACATTGAGAATTATGTTGTCAGGAATTTCAATGTCCCTTTTATCTATAGGAAACCTACGTGAATTAGTTTGATTACAAAATTAGGCTCAATCACATCTCAAGGAGAGTTCCTTCTAAGTCGATTTTTTATTTAATATTAAAAATCTTTAAGTGTTTCACGGAATACAACTTAGAAAAGTTTCAACTGTGTAGTTGTAACAGTTTGGGAGTAAAGCGACTGCGATGAACCAATTGACGGACATATTGAATCTGAAAGGGTTTCTTTTGATTTTAAACTTAAATCGTCGCGTATTCTTAACATTATAACACCGTGATATCGTGAGTATTGCGTACGACCACGGCCTATGCAACTAGGCCGAAATATCGACAAATAAAATAAAATGTATTGTGAGTATCCCGTGTAAATAATTAAAAACGTTAAGGGTTTCCTTATTTGTCACTCTAGTGCACAACGCTAAAAGTTGCCGAGTAAATATAGAAATTGATTTTTTATTTTATTTTTATTATAATATGAAACGTGGGCTGAAAGCCTAATTTTAATAATTTACGAGCATTGCAATATCCGTTACTAGCTACGAATAGGTGTATAATAAATATCACACCATAAGTACGTGAAAAAATGTAAACACTCTTTCTCGGATCTTAATGTTACAAATGCGGTCGGCGAGCGTAACACCACAGATTTTCCGAAGTGTCTCATTTCCACCGCATTTATTCTACTCTCATGTTTTTTCTGACATATCTAACTCTCGCTTACATACGATAACGTTGAGATAAGCACAGAGTTATGCAAAGTGAGTCTAGCACATTCCCTATTATATAATATATCCACTCACACTATTCCCTGTACGCACTCTCCTTTTTGCATCCTCGGCGTACCTTCCATCACTGCTAAAACAACGAAAATTGAAACTTTAAAACTTCGATTTTTTCCACTAGGGGGAGGGATACGAGTTTATGAATAAATAAGTTTTATTATGAAAAAACGATAGCCGCTATGCTTTGCGTAAAAGTGCTAACGAATGTTTAGTGTAATATCATATAGGTACTAGCTGTCCCAGCAGACGTTGTTCTGCTATTTTTTTTTTTGCTTTGATTCACCCTCATCACTTAGGGTTATTCTCAGAACTACTCAATATGCTTGCAAAATTTCATGAGAATCGCTCAAGCCGTTTCGGAGGAGTACGGGAAGGAACATTGTGATGTAGTGTTTAATTTCAGGTTTTCCCATTTAAGGTCTCAGCACACACGGAAAGGGACCGTCACCGTATCGCCTCGAGCCGTTCTTTATTGTTTGTATGAAACTCCATGCTGCAACGCACACCAATCGGAATCGTAATGTAATCGCTACCTTTCGGAACAGGCTCGCGGTCGTTGAGCCGCAAGCGCGGTATCGTTTAGCCGTAGCCGAGTTGATGTACAGGAGCTGCTAACATTGCTTGGTTACAGACAATCGTTAGGTTGACGCCTGGTTGACGGCGAGGCGAAAGGCGATACGGTGACGATCCCTTTCCGAGTTGGTATGTGTGCTGAGACCTTTAATCGGAATACCTTTGCTAATAATTAATGCCCTTTCGAGTTTTGGCGCCATCGTGAATGAAGATGGTCGCCATTTTTTCACAATTATTGATTTTAGTGTAAAATATGAGTAAAATAAAAAAGTGGGGGAAAGTGTACTAATGAAATAATCATGAAGAAATTAGTGTATCGTGAATTTCCTCGCTGCCGCCAAATCTCATAAAAGAGCTTGTGTAAAGAAACCACCGCTTTACTCAAGACCCAGACAAGACTGTGTAAATAATGACTAATGACTAAAATAAAGAATTAATACGGAAGACATAAATTGAAAATATATAACAAGAAAAAGATTTATTAATACGGAAGACGTGGCTGTATGGACACAGATCCTTTGCCTTTACCCGACTGGGATAAAAATTAATTAAATTAATGCCCTTTCATTTCTATTAAGCAATTTTAAGCTTGTTTTATACATCAATCCATCCATTGACACGTGATGTGATAACTAAAAAAATTGGGAATCATTTTAACCAACTTTAAAAAGGAGTTATGTCAAAAATAAACATATGTTTTTAGTTATGTTTATCGAGGCCACATTGCCACCAAGTCTGGATCTGATGATGGAATTCTAAGTAAAACGAGGAAAATACATAATGTTCGTGTACCTAGACAACTTACTTATTGCAATAAAAGTCGACTTTGAATAGTTATTAAATGTAGATTTTTGTATTTTTTTTTAATTAACCTTTCCAAACACAGTACATTTTATGTTGTTTGACAAAACTTTAC
>NJDC01000289.1:0-10851 GCA_002245475.1 Calephelis virginiensis | reverse complement strand
CGGTCGGCGAGCGTAACACCACAGATTTTCCGAAGTGTCTCATTTCCACCGCATTTATTCTACTCTCATGTTTTTTCTGACATATCTAACTCTCGCTTACATACGATAACATTGGGATAAGCACAGAGTTATGCAAAGCGAATCTAGCACATTCCCTATTATATAATATATCCACTCACACTATTACCTGTACGCACTCTCCTTTTTGCATCCGCGGCGTACCTTCCATCACTGCCAAAACAACGAAAATTAAAACTTTAAGACTTCGATTTTTTCCACTGATGCTATAAACTAGGGGGAGGGATACGAGTTTATGAATAAATAAGTTTTATTATAAAAAAACGATAGCCGCTATGCTTTGCGTAAAAGTGCTAACGAATGTTTAGTATAATATCATATAGGTACTAGCTGTCCCAGCAGACGTTGTTCTGCTATTTTTTTTGCTGTGATTCACCCTCATCATTTAGGGTTATTCTCAGAACTACTCAATATGCTTGCGAAATTTCATGAGAATCGCTCAAGCCGTTTCGGAGGAGTACAAGAAGGAACATTGTGACATGAGAATAATATATAAGATGTAGTGTTTAATTTCAGGTTTTCCCATTTAAGGTCTCAGCACACATATTAACTCGGGAAGGGATCGTCACCGTATCGCCTCGAGCCGTTCTTTATTGTTTGTATGAAACTCCATGCTGCAACGCACACCAATCGGAATCGTAATATAATCGCCACCCCTCGGAACAGGCTCGCGGTCGTTGAGCCGCAAGCGCGGTATCGTTTAGCCGTAGCCGAGTTGATGTACAGGAGCTGCTAACACTACTTGGTTACAGACAGTCGTTAGGTTGACGCCTGGTTGACGGAGAGGCGAAAGGCGATACTGTGACGATCCCTTTCCGAGTTGGTATGTGTGCTGAGACCTTTAATCGGAATACATTTGATAATAATTAATGCCCTTTCGAGTTTTGGCGCCATCGTGAATGAAAATGGTCGCAATTTTTTCACAATTATTGATTTTAGTGTAAAATATGAGTAAAATTGGTTAATTTAGGTGGGGGAAAGTGTACTAATGAAATAATCATGAAGAAATTAGTGTATCGTGAATTTCCTCGCTGCCGCCAAATCTCATAAAAGAGCTTGTGTAAATAAACCACCGCTTCGCTCAAGACCTAGACAAGACTGTGTTAATAGTGACTAATGACTGAAATAAAGAATTAATACGGAAGACGTGGCTGTATGGACACAGATCCTTTGCCTTTACCCGACTGGGATAAAAAATAATTAAATTAATGCCCTTTCATTTCTATTAAGCAATTTTAAGCTTGTTTTATACATCAATCCATCCATTGACACGTGATGTGATAACTAGAAAAATTGGGAATTATTTTAACCGACTTTAAAAAGGAGTTATGTTAAAAATAAACATATATTTTTAGTTATGTTTATCGAGGCCACATTGCCACCAAGTCTGGATCTGATGATGGAATTCTAGGTAAAACGAGGAAAATACATAATGTTCGTGTACCTAGATAACTTACTTATTGCAATCAAAGTCGGCTTTGAATAGTTATTAAATGTAGATTTTTGTAATTTTTTTTAGTTAACCTTTCCAAACACAGTACATTTTATGTTGTTTGATAAAACTTAACACGGAAACCTGCAGAGGTTTGTTGTATGTGAGCCCTCATAATTTATTGACAAACATTTAATTGGTCTTTAAACATAGATTTTGACCGCCACGTTGGTTTTGTGGCTAGTGTACACGCCTAACCGATTATCAGATGCACCGATCAACCGCGAGGCTCGGGTTCGATTCCCGATGGGGGCAGGCATTTGTGTGATGAAGATTTCAATGTCTG
The DNA here is from genome assembly GCA_002245475.1 of Calephelis virginiensis. Lineage (NCBI taxonomy): Eukaryota > Metazoa > Arthropoda > Insecta > Lepidoptera > Riodinidae > Calephelis > Calephelis virginiensis. Next base: position 8,995 of record NJDC01000289.1, on the reverse strand, counting down.
CATTTCCTTTATTATATTAGAATCGTAAAACATAGCAACCCATAAAACAAATTTAAAATTTGCTTATTTTGGGGTTAGATTAAATTTGTGTAACTCGTCCCGCGCGTCGGAATATTTATTTACTCCAATTTTATTTGTTTTATGTTTTGAAAACACGATGTCTGTTGAAATGTTATGAAAACATTGGAGGTGGCAATCAGAAACATCGATTTCAATAAATATCGTCCTGCATTTGGAAAGAAAAAAAAAACTATTTAAGTCGAACAGCCAAATTCTCATTAAAATTCCATTACGCTGCCATAGTCTAATATGGTTCGGCGGAATAAATTGTTTTTGTCATGAATATTTATCAAGTCTTGGTAAATATTTCTCGATTTAGCTCAAAGCGTATAGTGGACACTTCGTATATTTCAGATAGTATCAATTTATTAACGTTAGATTAGTGACTTATAATCTCATTAGATCTTTGGCTATATATTAACTGAGGTTTGTAAATGTAAGCAGAGGGTTTAAACTGTTTTGAAAGACGGATGAAATGGACGAAAATTTTATCAAATATCAGCAATTGAATGTTTCTCTATAGCCAGGTATATAAAACAATAATTAGTAAAATCTATCACCTCTGTCTTGATTTAAAAAAATATGAGAACGGTTTTTATGTGAAAAGGCAAAGGGGCCATACGGTTTTTTTATGGGATTGGACAACGAACATGTACACCGCCCTTGTAATGGCAAGAGACGAATGTAGCCTGTAGGCACCATAGACGATTTTGGTGCGTGCCGAGGAGCTAGTTAAGCGGCTTACCTACTCTCTGTACCGGAAGATTGCTAAATATGTAGGTAGGTACTGCTTAAAAGCAAGCAAAAATAATAACGGTTCCTTTGTCAACTGAGGATAAAAATAAGCCTCTTGCGTAGATGAGTTTATCATTGTCCTATCTATCTTGTTGGAATACAACATTGACAAGCACTGAAATTAGGTCGACAGGAACAAGTTGTGGTTAACTCAAGATTTTGTAAGTAACTAATAAATTGGTGTGATACAGCTTACCAATTTTAAATTTTAAATACAAAGGTTATCAATTTTTTTTAAATACGAGTACAAAGTACTAGCGTATCTCGGCTTCGCACGGGTGGATTTTTTTTCTATTCTAATAAATACAGCATAACGTTTATTCAAAAAAAATGTAGGTAGGTGATTCTTCAGATCGGTCCACCAGTTTCGGAGCCTCCTTAACAAACAAACAAACAATGAAATCTCTTCTCTTAAAAATATTAGTGAAAGTACAAATTAACGGCCGTTGCACGCAGATTTACGGAAAAGCCCGTTGAAGTTGCAAAACAACGCAGTTAGCAAGTAAGTCATTAAAAATATACAGATTTACTTGCAAATTCACCCTTTTACAGAAACCTTGTTAATGGTTATGAGTGTTACCTCTGACTGTATATACTTATAATAAAACTATGAAATAGTGAATTATGTACAATGAAAATATTTAAAAAAAGTAGGTGCAGGCGACTAAAAAGGGAGAGTAGAACACATTTGCAACATTTTAAAATTTTAAGCTGTCTGTAACTCCTAATATACCTAGTAAAATGTTGGAAACGTTATTTTGTTGGTTGATTATTAAGTTCTATAGAAGGTTATAGACTACTTTTTATCCCGATTACTAAAGAAGTTTAGTTGGGAAAGTCCATAATTTTTTCCAAGTCATACATTTTCTAGTTAAAAAATTACAAACTTATCACTCAGTATAATTTGACCAAATTGAAATTCGAAATGTATTTGAATTTAGCTTTGAATGTACAGGTCATTTTATGTACACAAAAATATCTTAACACCCCCCTGCAGCATAGGCAAAGAGTATTGACTACTGAGTGTCAAGTGAAAGAAGTTCGCCGGGTCAGCTAGTCTCTAAGTATTATTGTAATAGCATTGCATATTTCAGTGCCAACCGGCAAAAGTCGTGGATCATGGAAATATAAACAACCTTATATTTTTTTGTAATAATACGGAAGATAGGAAGGATTAGAATAAAAAATATTATACTTCACCTACATCATACGAGAGGCACTTAGGACATGTTCAGATAATAGGATCCAATTATAGAAACTTACGGACTATTATTTCTCCATTTTTAAATGACGTTTATAAATAAATATACATATCATGTATGAATAAATAAATAAACAGTATACATTTAAAATAAAAACGTTTTATACATTTCCGTTACTTAGTTATTGTGTAGTTTTATTAACCGTGTTCAAAAAAACATGGAGGTTCTCAATTCGGCCGGTATATTTTTTTATGTACGTACACCGATTTCTCCAAGGTTTCTGAACAGATTAACGTCATCATTTTTTTTTGGTGCGGAATAGCTTCGAATTGGTCCCATAAAAAAATTATTCAGGTAGGCCCAGTAGTTTTTATTTATATGAGCATTTTTTTATCTTTTTTCACCCGTCCTGATGTTTATTTTTACTGAAATAAATCATATCAACAATAAATTAAAAATACTAAACAAAAATTACTACGTTAATAAAAACCATTATTTATTGTTTGTTATTTCTTACAACCAACGTTAGTAAAAAGTAGATTTTATACTTCTTATCGTCGGTGCTTGGTGGAATTCCATTCTTGATGCAATTTATTTAGAAACACTTGTACTTTCCACAATATATTTTATTATTTTTTATTTTCATAGTTTAGCCAACCGGTTTCGCTATACAAGCATATATAGCCCTGATGATGCTTATATAGCGAAACCGGTTGGCTAAACCATAAAAATAAAAAATAATAAAATAATTGTGGAAAGTACAAGTGTTTCTAAATAAATTGCATTATTAAAAAATAATAAATGATACTCTCTGCCTACCCCATAAGGGACTTGGCGTGAAGATATGTATGTATGTATGTATGTATGTATGTATGTATGTATGTATGTAATAAATGTTTAATATTATTAATTATATACTACATATTATTTATATGTGCCATTTACTAATATGTTTGAAATCGGTGTCAAGCCTTAAACTAATAATAATTATATTATAAGTAAGTATTAATTTGCCTTGTAACCGACTTCAAACGTATTAGTAAATAGCACATATAAAATAATAATAGGTAGTATATAATTCATATCAAATTTTTATTATCTACTAGCGGTCCAAATGTTGAATTTGACTTCATGAGGAAACGAATCATGGATCGGGCAACAAAAAGGAAATGTGGTATATCCAATTTTCTAATAAAAATAAAATATTGCTCGAGATTAGATACGTGCCCGATTGACGATAGGCTTGCCACCTATCATATTGTGGGACTTAGTGTTTTTGGCTAGTCGTGGGTGCCTTGGTTGTGCCTCTGCATACCCTTTCAGGGATGTAGGCGTGAAGATACTTTACTTACTTTTTGCTTGCTTTTTAGTTTTGATGTCGGGTTTTATTAACGTAGTTATTTTTATTTTAACTATAGATTTAGATTTTATTAGATTTTCTAAATTCATTTGTCAGCCAGCCTTTTTAAGGGTGAAATCATTGTGAAGGTTTCAATTATTATTCAATCGGAGAGCCCAAGATCTTGATTCCACTTGAAATTTGCATAAAGGTCAATCAAAACGATCGAAGCAATTATTACTAGGGATCAGCTTAAAGTTCTTGTGTATAAATGTATCTTTATCCGTCTCTTTAAACTTAGTTTCCAATCTGATTACGATGAAGTTTAAAGTTTGCTTCTTTATTTAAACAAAGTTGGGAAATAAAAATAATATTTTAGTACTATGCGAGTAAAGCGTGCAATGTAATATTTACATAATTAAATGTTGCCTTAATTGCTAGGATACGTTATAGTTTTTATTTTACGTATTTGATCAAGAGACAATTGGGCCTGCTGGAGAGCATGCTCCCCAGCAAAGCCACTTTGAGTATATTTAATAATCTAGCACAATTAAAGTTATACGTGGCATGCAAACATTATATTCAGAAGTAAATCATTTTGAGACATGAGTGATCGGAATTTATTATGTTGTCTATGCTGTGATGTACAAGTAATATAGTAATTTAGATTTCTAACTTATTCCACTCATGCATCCTAAGCCTACCCGGATTTGTTCCTCTACCTTGCCCATTAAACAATCAAATCACCAGTGCCGCTACTTTGTTGTTCCGGTTTGGAGAATAGGATCTTTGGCTAAACTACGCTAGAGACTTAACATGCCGTGGATAGGTTGACATTACATCATTAACATCTCAATCAAAAAACGACCTGTATTTATAACCATTCGAGATTTCTTCTAACATAAACTTTACGGCTAACTTTTGAATATAGCTTAAACTTCCATCGATCATGCACCTGTAATATCTTTGGTATCTATGAGTAACGCATATTTCTTGTTATCAGTAATTCTGTCTTTGTATTTATCTCGATGCAGTACGAAAAATAAAGCACAAAACAGTAAAAATAAAACCATATTTCACTGCCTCATCGAAAGAAAACAATTAGACTTAAAAATTCCAACAATCCTTTTATATTGAGTACCTTCATTTTGTAGAACCACTCTTCAGGTAACTAGAATACTATTTATTAAGTAAGAAATATGAATAAATATTCATGGTACCAACGGACTCTTGATAACTATAACATTTTATTCAAATTTGCTCTTTATCTCAATAGTGTAAGGTATAATACTCAATACAATTTTCAAAATATTGACTTCTGATCTGAATAAAGCGTACACAGGTAGAAATTTATTTGTTTTCATCGCATAGTTTGTTTATTTACTGTTGATTTAACTTCGTTTCTCTGACATTGATGTATTACTGAGCTTTCATCGTCAACATTTAAGTTGGTTTCAAGTTTATTATCACTAATTTCCTTCTCACGGACATTAGAGAAAGCGGTTTTTAATAGAATTAGAATTACCTTGTTTACATGTATATTGTTAATTAACAAACACCTGTTTGTTTTTAGAATAATCATTTACTTATCAAAATGAACTGAAATGCCTTCTTATCTTAATTACATTTCCTCTTTTTTTATATACAAGAGGAGTTAAACGACCAAGTGGGTCACCTGATAGAAAATTATCACCGCCGCCTACGGATATCTGCAACTCCAGGAGTATCACAGATGTGTTGCCGACCTTTAAGGAATGAGTACGCTCCTTTTTTGAAGGTCCCTAAGTCATAATAATTTGGGAATACCGCCCTAGGTAACTGATTCCACAAAGGTGTTGTGCGAGGTAAAAAATATCTTCGGAATCACACAATTGTAGATGATGGGCATGATACTCTAAACTCCGACGATGTCGATGTCCGAAGGTGGAAATCAGCGGCTGGAATCAAACCAACCAACTCTTCAGAGTTCAACTGAGTGATCCAACATTTCTACGCAACACCAAAGAATCGAGCTGATTGGTAATTGCCGGGTCATTGACAATCCGAGATGTTCTACGTTGAATACGGTTAGAAGGAAGGAACTGGTACTGAGGAGGCCCTGCCAAAGTTGAGAACAGTACATATGAGGCCGAATTTGCGCTTTGTGAAGTTGTAAGCGATGGGTCGGCTTAAAATACTGTCTCGCTTTACTGAGCACACCACGTCTTTTAGAGGCTTTTTTAGGCTTCTCTTTCAGATGACCACGAAATTGCACATCAATTGAAATGTCAACGCTGAGTTTACCAGTGCAGCTTAGGCCTAGCCAGCTTTAATCTAGGAGATGCGAGAAAAGGAGACTTTTTCGCGGAAACGCGCAAATTTGTGTCTTACCAGGGTTACATTGAACCAGATTCTGCTGGCCTTAAACGAAATTTCGGACAAAAGATTGCCAATTTAAGACAAAAGGTGGTTCCGGCTTTTGATGACATGTTCCCGAGAAATATTAGGCCGGCCAAAATGTGAGGCTTCCCCTGTAACGTCGTCTACATAGCAACGAGTGATACTAATTTGCAACTGCTCATTGATATGCAGAAGAAACAGGTAACAATTTGAATTGGTGTGTAACCACATCCATGTAGCGCGTTAATCACGACACGGTCTTCTTTAAGCGTCTACTCCACGCCATGTAATGTAAATTTAAAAAAAAATCAACCGTATAGGTGACAGTGCTATTTTTCTACGCGACGTAATCTGTCATTGTAAACCAAAAAGTACAAATAAAAAAACCAAAAAGTTCATCTAAATGTCAAGATTTGTTAAATTTTGATTGAAGCAAAAGTCAAAATGAAAATTGTTAAATTTTCAAATTATTTAAAACAGTTTTGCTTTGAGAAAAATTGTTGCCTTGATTTAATTCGCCTCTTTAAATATACGAAAGCATAATGTTAAGTATTTTATTACCTGCCACATAAAAATTGTGCTTTATAACCTTGTCCAATAGTTTGGTAAAAACCTGAAAATTTGGTCTGAGCATCAGACTTCTACCGTTGAACTACAAGAAACAGGTAATTACATTTAAAAACTACTACTGTAGATAGTATAACTACGAGTATTATAATATGTACATAACTAAACATGGACATTGACAAAAATCCATTTCTATAATTACCTACTCAGCTTTATTTCTACATACCTATTCTTCCCTCCTCATGGGAGTTAGCAAATGTTGCATACAGATTAATTATTATTATTTAGTTAAAAGACTAACATGTTTTTAGATGATGGGGCGGCTACTTCACTTCAAGAAAACATGACATTGATCATTCGTATGCCCTGCCCGTTCACTACCGCTTCAATAAAATTGTTGATACTTAAATGATAAGTTAATATGTATAAGTTTTGTTTAATTGTTGTGCATAGTACATACTTGAAACTTGCACTCGTACTCTGTCGTCTCTGTGGTCTAGAGGTCTAGGGTAAGATTCGACTATATCAATAAGTGTATATGTGTTCAATTTCTAAATTAAAAGCAACGTTGACCGGGACTGAACATGTGCCCGGTTGCCGACAGGCTTGCCATCTGTTACATTGTGAGACTTAGATCTTCAGTTAGTCATGCAAGATATCCTACAGACGCGTTACCGACCGCAAGCATTAACTACGCTCTTGTGTTTTAAAGTCCCAGGTTTGAAATGCATTGGGTAATAATACCGTTATAACTGGTCCTACGAAAGTGTAATAGGTGATAAGAAATGTCTTCAGAATTGCATGGTGCTAAATATCAATGTGATGTGCACACACGAATCTTTTATTTTGACGCAATGCTCGATGGTGAAACTCAACGGAAGATACTAAGTCCTCCAATGTCTCAATTTTGACCCTATCAAAGAGCGTTCGTTAATTTAATATTATTTTCAGGTCATGGAAAACTCGGTTGTGCAGAGCAACTCGGTAGCAGCAGCATTGTGCTAGACATCATATTACATTTACAATTATGTATTGCATTATTGAAATATCTTTGACAGAAAATAAATAAAATGTGAATAAAGTCATTGATTTTTTTATATTATAAAAGTCACATTGAAATTATTAATAACTTGGAATAGCCTGCCTGCATTTTTCATTTTAAAACTTGGCTGTATAGATAACTTCTCAGCTTCTTCAGCTTACTTGCAATTAAAAAAAGAAATACAAATGTTAGATGTCGTGTTCAATTCTAGCATACGGTTGAACGCCAATATTCCCCAGATGGCGGTCTGAACGTATAGCTCTCTTACTAGTCTGTGGTCTACTCCATATTTAATAATACGTCAAATTAAGAAATATTTTTGTGGCTAGCGTTTCTAACTGAAAGGTTTTTACTGTGTGACAGAACTCGACTAAGTATATATGCTCGCCAAATCCAAATTTATATAAAAACATAAAAGTATTAGGTTTGCTATGTTTACATTGTACATCATATATATTTTTTTCGTTTTATCATTTTCTTATTTGGAAAGTTACGGGGGGAGGGACATTTTACCACTTTGAAAGTGTCTTTCACGTAAACTATACTTAGAAAAAAAATTGTTAGAAACCGCAATTTTTGCACATCTATCCATAGATACCCGTACTTATAAATTTAATGAACCAAAAATAAGTTTCCCTTCTAAATGTGGGGAATCCTCAATTATTTTTTTTATTTTTGTGTGAAAAACTGCGACTCTTACCAAGTTACCAATCTTACCAAGTTTACACAGTGTAGTTCTTATAGTTTCGGAAAAAAGTGGCAATGACACACGGACGGACAGATAGGCAAACAGACAAACAGATGTGACGAATCTATAAGGGTTCTGTGTAATAACATTTGGCTACGGAACTCTAAAATGAGTTCAACTTGTATTTAAACTATTTTTAGAGTTCCTTCATTCTCCAGCATTGTAGACTACTTCTTATTTTATTCTTGTTATCATTTGTATTATATTTTTTTAATTCCTACCCACATGTTCTTATATAGTTCATGTAAAGTTGATTTTACCTCAAAACTTTTGAAATGTAAGTAATGTGGTTATTATAGATCAAAGCAATAAGAAATTCGTAGCCATCGTATTTACATCGTTTTAAGTATTCAAGGGATATATTTTTACTTTTCAAGAATATTAATGTAATCGCAGGTAGTTAAAAGAAATTTCAGCTGTTGTTAAAACAATGAAGTTCTACAATAATAAACCACTTAAACATAATAAAGCTTTTTTTATGTTATTAGAAGGTAAACAAGCAGACGTATTTCCTAATGGTAAGAAATTTACGCTGCCTATAGATACCAAAGGTGGTAATGGTGCGTTGCCAACCTGATACCTCGAACAAAAGTAAGTTTACCGGCTACCTTAACCTCCAAACCGGAACACATCATGACGTTATGGCGGCAGAAAAAGATAAGGCGGTGGTACCAACCCGGGTGAGTCGCTGCGAAACTCTACCACCTCTTCAGTCACGCTGTTAGTGATGGTAAGCCTATGCTCACCTTTTACGAGCTGTCTGGCAGGAATGCAGATGGTCTATTCTGCAAAGGAGCCCGGACCAAGACGTGGAAAAACAAAAAGGAAAAAAATCTTCCACTTCATGGAAACCCTTCAAATCC
>NJDC01000288.1:50744-77456 GCA_002245475.1 Calephelis virginiensis | reverse complement strand
GCGTTGCCAACCTGAGGCCGGGATGTTAGGCCTCGAGCAAAAGCAAGTTTACCGGCTACCTTACCCTCCGAACCGGAACACGTCATGACGTTATGGCGGCAGGAATAGGTCAGGCAGTGGTAGCAATCCGGACGAGTCGCTGCGAAACTCTACCACCTAGTCAGATGTCACGGTGTTAGTGATAATAAGCCTATGCTCGCCTTTTACGAGCTGCCTAGCAAGGAAGGCAGATGGTCTATTCTACAAAGGAGCCCGGACCAAAACGGGGGAAAAATTTATTCAATTTTAGCTGTTCAAGTGATAGGATTGAAGTTAGGTAAATAAATTGCAACATTACCATCATAGCATGTTGGTCCCGTAAATGATGTCAGGTCGCAGTCGCAGACATAGGTATTCCACTGTTGGACACAAACGCCTTTGTTGGCACATGTGTTATGGGTGCATTTTGTAGGACCTGAAATTAAATCAAGTTTTATAAGACACAAAGTTAGACTTAATTAAAGTTATGGTCATCAGACGGAGGACGTCCACTGCTGCACATAGGCTTCCTCCGAAGGACGTCCAGCCACTTATATCCAGCGACTCCCCGCGACTTTGACCATATCATCAGTCCATCGGGTAGAAGGTCCTCTGGTGCTTGCTTCAGCTTTAAAGTTTAATTTATTTTACTTCTTTATAAACCAATTACAGTTACAGTTTTAGAAAAGATTCTTTAGTTTTAGAAAGGAGTCTTTTGTAAAAATTTAAAAAAAATAACATACTTTTAATTAAGGTATTTTTGTTTTTTAAAATTAACAGGGAACAATCGAAATCAACACAAAAATTACAACAGTAAGCATAGATAAACTTAATACCTAAGTAACCTTTAAAAAGCGACACATAAACTAAAAATATGGAGTAGGAGGCGTATGTAGAGTTAGAGAAACTGGCGATTGTGTCTTAGGTGTATAAACGTTTGAGATTATATATTGCGATTACTAAATGCTGAATGGCGTTACTGATAAACGAAAAATTAATATCATCTCATACAAGATAAATATATTGATTAGTACATACTGTTTATTAGTAAATAAATAAAAATGAATCCCGATTTCCCGTGGTCATCGCATCATGCATAAACGGCTAGAACAATTTTATTACTTCCTTTTTTTATGTTAGTTACTGTCAGGAGAATGTTTATACGAAGAGAAAAACTGAGAAATTGCAGGAAAATAGGAAAAACGATACTTCAATTTTCCCCAAATACAACAAGTTAGCAATCAAGCGATACAAGATTTTATATGTTGGCTAGCCCAGACAAAAAAATAACAACAAATTGAGAGCGAAAGTGGAAAACAGAGCAACTAGTGGTAGAGTACTTTGCAGCAACTTGCCAGGATAGGGATCTGTCAACTTACCTATTTTTGTCACCACAATAGCAGTGCTGTCTTCTGGTTTTGAAGGTTAATCAGTAGACTTGCACAATAAGCCTGAAACCCTAGCCACAGAACATTGATGCTTCTATAATGGTTGTTCCTTGCCAACAGGAAAGCCGTATTATAATTTTTATCTGTTCAACATAAATAGAAAATTCATAAGGTTCAGTTTATTTTTTAAATACCTTCACATCCAGACACTAATGACGAACTCGGTACAACTGCGTCTTCAATTAAAGATGGTGATTCTCCAGGTAAGTCTAAACTAGACATGCAGCCTTCAAAACCTTGCCGGGATAACACTCCAACTGGTAATGCGGTATACATGTCTTTAGGCACACCTCCAACATAGAGAACACTGTCCAGTTCTAACATGAGGTTTGAACCTGCAAAAAAAGTATAAGTAAATTAATTCCTTATCCATTTTTCACAGTAAATGTAAAAGTCCTAGAAGCATTTGTTCAGTCGTTTGTTTTGATTTCTTGTAAGCATGTTAGTAATGTATCTCAGATATTTTCTATTTTACTTGTCTAAATTAAAATTTTTTGTTTTGATGTATTTTCACTACAGCCATAATGTTATTGTTATAAAAAATGTACAACATTATGAATAAATATCATAATTAGTATTTGTACATTCAGTCCAATGAATTTCTCACACGTACTTACGTATTGTACTCTTCAAATCGTCTAAATTAAAAATTCTGTTTTGATAACTACTACAGCCATGATAATATAATTGTTGTAAACTTTTCTGTCTAGACTTCGTAGTTTAAACCATACATTTTCTTATAAAGAAAAATTCGCTTATAATTATATATTTATAAGTTTAGCCTAATGCACACAAACGTTCAGACGCATGCACGCTCGCACATATGCACACGCATACACGCACACACACGCAGAGACAGAGAGAGTGACACGACAATTCTACAACACCCCTGTTTTTCTATCAGAGGTGAAATAAATAAATAAATATCCCTGGACAAGTCACACAAATTGAATCTAACCACAAAGTAAGCAAATTATATTATGCTTGTGTTATAGGTGTTAGTCGACGATTCTAATACATAGAAATACTTAAATAGATACCAGAGTATATTTAACAAACACCCAGACCAGGAAATGCAGACATCTAAATGTTTACCACACAAATGCCACACCTGCCCCCGTCGGGAATCGAACCCGTGCCTCGCGTTCGGTCGAAGGGGTTAAGCATGTACGCTAGCCACTTGACCAACGAGGCGGTCAGGTTAATTCAATTATTATGATATATAAAATAAAATGTAAATGTACTCACTTGTAGTATGCATTTCTAAATCTTCATCAACTTGCATTGTATGAATCTTTGGAGTTGGTCTTCTAATAGAAACAGTATGCCATCGGTTATCATTCAAGAAATTCTTTAATTTATCTTTCATTGTCACGACACCATCACCCAGATTAAATACACAATGAATATGACCATTTACCAATTCCACAGCTATAAAATCTTGTTTCTTACCCCCATTATAAAATAACAAGCCATCCATTTCCGTGGTCCGAAAATAGAAATCAAGATATGTATTTCCATATGCCTTTAAAAGAGGCAATCCCACATATGTATGCTTAGATTTAAATGTAACTGACTTATATACATTAAGAGAATCAGGCTTCACAAATTTCCCAGTAAATATCAAATTGGACGTATCGTATATATGATTGTTCTCATCGTTTGTGCCAATGCCAAGTGTTTTTGCCATGTCTATGTATTTAATACCATTAAAAATAAATCTCTGCAAGTGCCCAACAAAATTTGGCAATGTTGAAGTCATTTGTATTTCTTCTTCGGGATGATACAGTCCACCTAAATGTAATGTTGATATCTCCATTGTAGATGCTTTCCCTAAAATTGTTTCAGCTGTAAAAAAAGTATTATTATGAAGAAATTTCACCATGTAATAAAATTATGTTAAGGTGCTGTCAGTCCACGAAATGGAAACTCAAAACTTTTTAAGTCTCACTTAAATAATATTATGCTCACATTTTATTTAAGCACCTTAAATTTTTAGATCATAGAACACTTTTATTAAAGAGATTAACACATTTTAAAATTAATTTCAAAAACTTTTATAACGAACAATCTCCTTTCAGTTATATGAACTCTTTGTTGGTATTATGTCATCGAGATACTACAAATAAGTTTTTTTCATCTAAACTACGGTTTTGTTAATGCAATCTACGGTTATATGAATATAACCGAAGGTTACCTAAGCCTGAGTTAAGTGTTTTTATTAATTTAAAAACAAGCAGTTCTACTCATTCATAGACGATTGATGATAGTTAATGAAATCGACAATTCGACGTAAACATACAAATCAACTTTCAAACGGCGAAAGGGGTCTATGGAACCCCGCATGAAACGAAGTTCATACTGAAACTGTTAGTGTTGATAAAAAGTCTTGTTACGTTTTTTTATTTCGCTCGCTTCGTCAGTGTACAAGGCGATAAGGAACTTCAAGGACTGAAAACATCTTAACATATCACATATTATTAACACTGGCATTGAAGAGAATGCAGCAAAGTAAAATTATCTTGCCAGCAGGTTATTTACACCAACAATGCTATTAGCACATTTAAGAGTCGGCCAAGCTTGATAGTCATAGAAAGTAACTGTAGATACGAGTATAGAACAGAATTACTTAGCACAGCAGCTTATAACCTAACTGTACATTTCGTCTATACACTATAACAATTAGCGATAAAAGTATTTTACGATTAGTTATAATGAGCGATACAAGTATTTTATGATTTCTTATAATGAGCGATAGAAGTATTTTTCACGAATACATATAATTAGCGTTTTTACGATTTAAGTATTTTTCAATAAGGTATCAATCCGGCGAAGTCTGCACATAAGCAAGGTGCAAAACAACGAAACCGATGCTTGCTTCTTACTAGCTTCTTGTTAGGAAAGGAATTGACTTGTAACCTTCAAAAGAGTCAAAAGAGAGGACAACTTCAGTGAAATATTACTGTTTATTGCACAGTGTAGTAAAAGTTGTGTCAACATTTGTTTCTTATTTTAAAATCCTACTGTTATCGCTAATTTATTTTAGATAATACATTGTGTTTTACAGATAGCAACATTTTTATAATAGCCTACCTATTTATTAAATCCCACAAATTTTAATTAAACCCTTTAATGCCCTATGTATTTTGAATTCAATTGTTTTTTATTTTCTAGTAATTTCTTCAATAATAGTAGTGTTGATTACTAAAATGAACTAATGCACAATATTGATAACGAGAATGCAATGTTCAAAAAAAATGTTACAAATTATTCTATGCACGTTGCATAAAATGACAAAGTGAAAAATGTTAACAAACTTTGATTATGAAAATAGTGATAATTCAAACGGTTATATTATGATCTCTATGATAATGAAGATGGCGAATGGGTTTTCATTAGAAACAAAAACATTGTAGGATTTAACAAATGTTGAAATATGTATAGTTAATTTGTTTTTAAATTCACAAGCAGACATACGCAGAAAATAATTTAAAGTAATGAATCAAGTTTTTGTACGTATTCTAAGTACTTTCGATTACTGAAAATACTTAGGTATGTTTAAATATAACAACCATCAACTTGTAAATTTAAAATACTTATTTTTCGTATTTATACGGTACATAATTATCTTAAAAATAAATACTTGAAGTACTTTCGAAAACTCAAACTAATTGTATCTTTGTGGAAAACTAGCTGTTGCACGCGATTTCATATATGTGGGTATTGGGTTTTCTCAAAATTGCTAACTGCAAAAACATGTGTTTTATTTTTTAGCCATTCACTTAAACGTGAAAACACTAAAATCCCAATCAAATTTAAAGAATTTTACACAACCTTTCATCTCCGATTTTACTCCTTCAGGGGTAAAATTTTCAAAAATCGTCATAGCTACCCAGCATACATATTATTTACCGTATAAAAAAATACAACACTATGACTATGCGAGGAGGATAACATAAAAGGAAAAAGATAAACAAGCTCAAATAAATGAAAAGTGAAATTACCAAGTGCGAGCTATAACTAACTCAAAATAAGCAAGTACACTACATCTAGAGGACATCTAACATCAATAGACACTGGTTTTTAGAGGTTTATGCTGATTCTAATTCTATTTCCTACAAACTTTTAGATAATTACTAAAACTTTATTTTAAAGTTTTTAGAATGTTTTAGAAGAAAACAAGACTGATCGAAATATTAGGAAATGCCAGAAAGTAAATATTTGCGACTATTTAGTTTCACTTAAAAAGGTTATTAAGCGGTTGCAATTTTTAAGCAATTAAAAAAATGTAGCTTTAAAATTTGTGTTTTTGCCAATCTACTTAGACAGGTTTATGTTTTTGAATGTTTGTAACATGTTTCCCGTATTTCAATTTCTTAGGTCATCTCTGTTGTCTAAACGGCTAAATATATTTTAAATTTGTAGTGTTATTACAGAAATTTTAATCAATATAAGTTTTGTAAAAAAAATAGCACATGTTTTATAAAAATCATGATATTATGAAACTACATAAAATTATAATAAATACTTTTATTTCACAACAATTTTTAATTGACTAATAAACAATTATAATTTTTAAAAGAACATTTTATATTTTCACTAGCTCACCCAGCAGACGTTGTTCTGCTATATTTTTAATGTGAATTTAGTAAAAAAAATTGGAGTGAGTCACCCTTATCACTTAGGGGTATGAAAAATAGATGTTGGCCGATTCTCAGACCTACTCAATATGCTCACAAAATTTCATGAGAATCGTTCAAGCCGTTTCGGAGTAGTTCAATCACGCACACCGTGATACGAGAATTTTATATATTAGTTTTTATTTCATTAAAATTACTATAAAATTGACTATAATATTGTTTTTTTTAAGTAAATTTTATTCTCACTTCAATTGGCCTTTTAATTTCCAAGTACCTACTGCTTTCATTTCTTTGTTGATGTTAACCCTTACATTATTTTTTATTTTGTTCTACTCAGCATTATTCAAACACTTAATTTAAAATTATGCTATTTCAGCAGACTATTGGCAAATGTTTAGTTTAGTTTCGCTCAATTTAAATCTCTCTATCTAATTTCTTCTCACTGTTTATTTCAACTAGTGTGTTATTTTCGTCTGAATTCAGATTCATGTATTTGTATAGTCTTTATGTATATTTGTGTATTTATTTGTATATGACCTCATATGTTTGAACTAATCAGTGTCTTGGATCATTCCTTGGTAAGCATGGAATGATCTAGAATTGGTCGTCTCGACCAATGTAGAACCAACCTTATTTCCACTACTTTAGGGTTAAAACAAAATGGTGCGGGTGGTGTCCCGAGTGCATACGTACATAACGTACCGCGTACTGGCTGCCCGCCGTCTACCTGCAGCTTGAGGTTGGAGGCGCGCCGCGAGAAGCGGACTATGTGCCACTTGTCGTCCGCCACATTGGACCCCGCGAGAAGGTTCTGGAATCGCAGAGTACAAAATATAACGAAAGTAAAATTAAAGTAAAGTATCTTCACGCCCATATCCCTGAAAAGCGTCACAACCAAGTCTCCCACCACTACCTGAAGGCAATAAGTCCCCCATCGGGATAGGTGGCAAGCCTATCGCCAAACCAGGCACACATCCAATCAAGAGCAACATTTTTTTTAAGTGAAAACGTCTTTAGCGGCGTTTCGCACATTTTTGGAATGGGTAAAATCTTCTAAACTCGCGTCAGGACAAGTGACCTGATCGAAAATTCGTAAGACGGCGCAGGGCGCTTGCGCGAATATTCGTATTGTCATGTTTGTATACGATAGCGTAATAAATGAGTATTGTATTCTAACACATAAATGATAGTACTTTCATATTGATAAACAAAGCAATTCATGCAAAATTATTCCCTAACCATTCCAAAATATCAAAAATGCACAACGTTAATATTCCAGTTTTCACTTCTGCTGGCACTCACGGAGTGCAACCCGTCGTTTTTATTTTATTAAAAGATTGGAAAAAACCTATTTTCTTTTTATTGCCCGACCCGGAAATCGAAAGCGGGACCTCAAGTCCATATTCTGAACCGCTAGACCACAGAAAACTTAACAGTATTGTGCATTTTGGTGTTTTAAAATTTGTAGGTTACATTAAACATACATGACCTATTCCTGCCTCCATAATGACTCATACCCGATCCATATATTCAAAAAACAAATCGTTTTTCTTACGAATGACAGTTTTTTGAATGAATAGTAAAAATCCAACTGCGGTCGTTCGTTATCAACTGTTAACTCGAAACATTTTGTGAAACTATGAGCAACGCTTTATCACTTTTACGCAAATTACCATTGGTATAACTAACGGATTACGGTTTGTTGATTATAGAAACCGAACGTTAGTCATGTTCGGGTCCAAAGGGTAGAGTAGCTGGTAGACTTGGCCACGGGATAGCAAAGCAATTATTATAACATCGGTATTGTCTGTAGGTCTGATATCTCTTATCATCAGTAGAGCCGTGTGTATGTTCACTGAACGCTCACCTACATAAACCACTTTAAAATAAATACTAAACGTTTTATTTAAATAAAATTAAAAACTCTTCTAAAATTCTTATATATTTATTCTGGTATATATTTAAGTATTTCTATGTAATCTAATGTAATTGCCTCCTAGCGGTCCGGGTGATGGACTTGACTGCATGAGGTCCCGGGTTCGAATCCCGGGTCGGCCAACAAAAATAAAATTGGATTTTTCCAATTTTCTAATAAAAAAAAATGTTGGTCGGGATTGGAAATGTGCCCGGTTGGCGATAGGCTTGCCACCTATCACATTGTGGGACTTAGTGTCTTCGGCTAATCGTGGGTGGCCTGGTTGTGCCTCTGCCTACCTCTTCGGGGATATGGGAAGATACTTACTTACTTACTTACTTTATTTCTATGTATTAATATTGTTGACTAACACCCATAACACAATCATATAATTTGCTTACTTTGGGGTTAGATTCAGATATCCATTATTCTCCAGAGATATTATTATTATTATTATAAAACATAAAAAGAAATTTTGGACCCTTATAAATTATGAACTAACTTGAACTTTTTAAAGTTAAAAAGGCAAACTAACATCAACATTATTAGTGTCTACAAAATTATTGTATTCAATTTCAAAATTGCCAACTCTCCATCACCTCCTCTCAAATAAATCTGGTGTCAGAGGTTTAAATTAATCCTTACCTAGCGGTCTATTAATACAGCGGTCTATTACACACCTTTTCCCGATCCCCAAGTTTGACACTTGCTCTAACTCTCCCCGCTGCCACAGCTAACTCTATCCGATCAGCAGAGTTTTCTGAAGCAGTACGCAACAGTAGACCAGCTTTACTGGTGCGAAACCTCAACAGCAATTCTTCCGTTTGTGTGACATGTTCTGGTCCAAGTGCGGCAGTCAAATGTTGGGTACCGTTGAGATATATTGTTGGTGATTCTGGAAACATAACAATTTATTCATTAATTCATTCATTCATTCACTTAATGAGATGAATTATGTTATTTTTTGTGAACCTTGGTGATTCTGAAAATATAACAATTCATTTATTCATTCACATATAAAAGATAAAATATGAATACATTTTTTGTGCACCAAAAATTACTTTAACACTTAAAATAATGTAATGTTTGACTTCAACAATTATTCATACATACGAATATCTATTTATTACCGTTTGTTCTTAGTTTGTCCAATTATTTAAGTTAATTTATTTTGTTAATGTTTTTGTCATGTTAGTGTAGTTAGTTTATTTCTGTTTATTATACAATACAAATATCAAAAAGTTATATAGATAAAATATCTTCACGCCCATATCCCCGAAGAGGTGGGCAGAGGTACAACCAAGGCATCCACGACTAGCCGAAGATACTAAGTCCCACAATGTGATAGGAGGGAAGCCTATCGCCAACCGGGCACATTTCCAATCCCGACCAACATTTTTTTTATTAGAAAATTGGAAAAATCCAATTTTCTTTTTGTTCGGCCGACCCGGGATTCGAACCCGGGACCTCATGCAGTCAAGTCCAACACCCGGACCGCTAGGCCACAGAGGCGACTTAGAGAGACACAGAGTTATATAGATAAATAATAAATATAAAAATAAATCAATTCATAATGAAAAAATAGTGAATCATTTAAAACTATGTACCTCTTCCGCAGGTAGGTCCACCGTAATTGGTAGATGAACAGTCGCACAGTGGTCGGTTCCAACCTTCCGTACAAACGCCTCCATGTTGGCATGGCGAGCTCACACACTGCTTCATCAGCACATGACATGCTGGACGTACTGATGCTGTAATAAACAGGGTTATAATAAAATATCTTTAGCATTATCTACTGTGCGTTTCCATAGGCAGTTATTGCCGTGCAACGGCAGTGTATCCGAAACATTACGACATGTGGACCTTAAAGGAAAGAGCTCACTTTTTTGACCTGGTGTTGCAACTGTTCATGAACGGAAGAGATGATTTTCCATCAGGTAACCATTACGTAAAAAACCAACCGCATTACATAAAAAAAACATCTTTCGTTTGTTCTCTTCAAAACATTTAAAACGTAAGCAACAGATTATTGCATTCTTCATATTTAAAAAATGGTAAATACGGAAACTACTTGCATATGCTACAAAAAGTATATTCACGCCCGTATCGCCGAAGAGGTAAGCAGAGACACAATGTGACAGTGGCAAGCCTATCGCCAAACGGGCATATATCCAATCCCGAGCAACTTTATATTTATAAGAAAATTTAAAATACACTATTTTAATTTTTTTTGTTGTCCGAACCGGGACCTAAAGAAGTCAAGTCCGACGGCAGACCTCTAGACCACAGAGGCGACTTACATAAGCTAGATATAATAAGATTATAAGAGTTAATGATTTGACAAACCTGAATCCTGTTGCCTGGCATAAGCTGTAAGATCCTGGGGTTTTCCATTTAACACCAAGTCTCGAATGCAGCCAACAAACCCCTGCCTCAATGCAGCCGTCCATAGTGCAGATGGGGTCCGAGACGCAGAATATTCTGAACCTAGACCACCAACGTATAGTGGACCATCTAGTTCCAGTTGATTGGATTCTCCTGAAATAACAATTAAATAGCCATACTAACTTTTGATATAAATATATTTTTTTTAATTTTAGTTAATTTATTTAAAAGCCTTCACACCCCAGTCCTAGGTTATATCCTCCTTATTTATAGTGTCTTCGACTCAACTTATGCCTAATTCCTATAACAATATTTTGTTGCCGATTTGCATCTACTTAGGTACCAGTTATTTTTAACTAAGCATAAACTTACCTTCAAGTGCTATCTCGTTTGTCTTTGTCCCTTTTTATCAAAATTTGCTCTCGACAAATTGTCTTCATGCAAAATGCTCAAAGTCAGGACGAGCTAACACGGAAAGTTTAAGGTAATTTATTCCCTTAACGCGAGAGGTAAATCTTCAAATTTGCTTACGATAGAAGATGATGAACTTTACTAACCAGGAGTTTTAAATTCAGCATTAGCCCCATCAACAGTGACTCTCCCGTCTCTTCCAGTCCTTCTTAATAGGAACTCATGCCAGTGCGAGTCGTCCACCCGCCTACGAGAAGCTCTCACTCTGACCCCACCTGATCCTAGATCCACGTGGACATAGATGTAGCCATTAAGAATTTCCACAGCAAATAGATCCGCCTGAAAATACGAAAAAGCATTAAATAGTAACATAGATTAGGCGCCTGAGGCATACTGTTGCTACAACATATTATATAATTATACTGTAGTTTTTTTTTAAATACTATTCATTTTAAAGAAGGGCAAAAGAGAAATAGATATATAATATATAGAAGGATAAGGACATATAGACACCAAATATTATAATAGTGCATAGCAAGCATGTGCTATGCAGTAATATTAGTTTCGGGCCGTCTCAATAATAAACATGGATCAATGTAGGAGTAAAATCAAGTGGATATAGACTGTATCATATTGTAATAAAGACTATAATACCAAGTTGAACCTAAGAGTAAATTACCCTGTGTTTATTAATAAGAGTTATGACAAGACCATTTTGCAACGGTCGGTTAGTGGGGTAGCCGGTAGACTTGCACATTAACAAGTTCATAAGACAGCAGCACACCTGTTATAAGCATGTATGGTCCAGGATTATCTCTTACCATCACAAGTCATTAGCTTGTTGACTATCTTATCCCATAAATTAGATTTTTTACAACGACTATAAATTATCAACGTCCATCAACAACTAGGCCCAGTTGTGGACGGAAATAAGCTTAAATGTAAACGGTTATTTTGAAGGACAACAACACAACTGGGTATTATTTTGTAAACACGTAGTGCAACTTAGGTACACCTATTTACAAACTTTCACTCTAAATTTATTTGTCAACTAAACTACATGCAATACGACTACAAAGCGTCCATCAACAACTAGACCCAGTTGTGGACGGAAATTAGCTTAAACGTTAACGATTACTTTGAAGGACAACAACACAACTAATTATAATTTTGTAAACAAGTAGTGCAACTTAGGTACACAAATTTACAAACTTTCACTCTGAATCTATTTGTCAACTAAACTACATTCAATACGACTATAAAGCGTCCATTAACAACTCAGCCTAGTTGTGGACGGAAACTAGTCTAAAAGTTAACGATTATTTTGAAGGACAACAACACAACTAATTATAATTTTGTAAACAAGTGGTGTAACTTAGGTACACTAATTTACAAACTTTCACTCTAAATTTATTTGTCAACTAAACTACATTCAATACGACTATAAAGCGTCCATCAACAACTAGGCCCAGTTGTGGACGGAAAATAGCTTAAACCTTAACGATTATTTTGAAACACAACAACAACTAATTATAATTTTGTAAACAAGTAATGCAACTTAGTTACGTACACTAATTTACAAACATTTACTTTAAATTTATTTGTCAACTAAACTAAACCACATGCAATACGACTATAAAAATAAAAAAGTAAATATAATTGATTACTTACCAAGTTAAAACATAAATTAAAAGTATGTTATTAAAAAAATAAAGCAAAACTTTATTAATTTAAATGAAGTCCAACTACTAAAAACCTGACTTCAATTTTAATTTTGTAGTCTAAATAAACCAAACATGAAGGTTTCTGTTGATTGACTACCTCAATGGTCGAGGGGCTAGCGTACACGCTTAATATCATCGACCAACCGCAAGGCTCGGGTTCAATTCTCGACGGGGGCAGACATTTGTGTGATGCCCACCTGAATGTCTGTATTTCCGGGTCTTTATTAAACTTATTCTATTATCTATTTATATATTTCCATGTAGTATTTTTTACTAACACCAACAACACGAGCATATGATGAGTTCAATCAATTAATACAATTTGTGTTATTTCCCAGGTTTTTCATAATCAAATCTAAATGTGGTTGAAATAGAAAGGTTGTGATATCTCGGTAGTACACTATTGTGAAATAAAAAAGTATCCTCACGCCAATATCCTCGAATCGGTAGCCGAGGCACAATCAGGGCATCCACGACTAGCCGAAGACACTAAGTTCCACAATGTGATAAGTGGCAAGCCTTTTTTTATAGAAGGGGAGGCTAACAAGCAAGTGGGTCACCTGATGGAAAGTGATCACCTCCGCCCACGGACATCCGCAACACCAGGAGTATTACAGATGCGTTGTCGACCTTTAAAGAAAGAGTACGCTCTTTTCTTGAAGGTTCCTAAGTCATAATCGTTTAGGAATACCGCCCTCGGTAATTGATTCCACAAAGGTGTTATACGGGGTAAAAAATTGGCTTCGGAATCGCACAGTTGTAGATCGTCAAGCATCTAGATGATGGGCATGATACCATAAGCTCTGACGCGATGTCCGAATGTGGAAATCAGCAGCTGGAATTAAACCAAACAACTCCTAAGAGCATTCCCCATGATAGATGCGGTAGAGAACACTGAGAGACCCAACATATATTTTTATAACAACCTATATTTTTTTAAACTCGGTATAGAGATATCGTAAAAATCGATGGACATACAAAAAAATAGTCGTTAAATATATAAACTACTCCTTTTCTAAAGTTAATTAAACCATGGTTAGATTTTATCTCATTTCATTTGCTAACCCTTTTGTTAAACCTTCACTTAATTGATATTTTAAGCCAGATTACATCTTATAACAATTCAAATGAGCTTAGGGCCAGAATTGATTATTTTGTCAGGGAGTTCTGGTGTCTATCTCTTAGCTTACTTATAAAAATTAGTTCAATGGTAATACTTGACGTTAAAAGTTTTTTAGAATACGGACAGCTCGTCCCAGCTTCGCACGGGTGGACGAACTTCTATGTCATAATTCTCATCCATAGAAACCTTTATCTTGAATCTATTCTTATCTATCGATTTAAAAACGCATCCAATTCCGTTACGTAGTTTTAAAGATAAGATTAGCATACATGGGACTAACAGATGAAAGCGACATTGTTTTATACTATGTAGTAATCAATTGCCATATATAATAATGTATTTGACACTGTAAGGGATAAATATTATTTGTCATTTTTACTGTCTTTGCAAGAAACTCGAACCTAAATAAATCCTACATCGCGATATTCCAATTACTTAGCTCAATTTCAACCATTTCTATGTTAGACTTTGGTTTCTGTCTTGCCTGGCTAGATTTGTTTTACTTTGTGGTGTCATCACCACACACACTCAACATATGATGTTATTAATAAGTATTAAGTACATGGAATATTAATTTCATAATTGATTTAGACAAAAATACGTCATAAATCAATTATGTCAGGTTATAAAATTTAAACATTTTATAATTTTATAACCTTTTTATAATTTATAATAATTTTTATAATTTTCAAATTTTTATAATTTGGAAATTCGCCTCTGTGGTCTAGAGGTTCAGTTGTTGGACTTGACTGCATGAGGTCCCGGGTTCGAATCCCGGGTCGGGCAACAAAAAGAAAATTGAGTTTTTCTAATTTTCTAATAAAAAAAAAATTGCTCGGGATTAGGAATATGCCCGGTTGGCGTTAGACTTGCCACTTAGTGTCTTCGGCTAGTCGTGGGTGCCCTGGTTGTGCCTCTGACTACCTCTTCAGGGATATGGGCGTAAAGATACTTTTTTTTATAAAATTTGAAAATTTGTTTAAAATAAATTTCAAAAAAGGAAATCAAATTATAACTGTACTTACATTTCAAAATAAAAAAAAATCGCCTAACAAACATTATAAACATCTAACAAAAATTAATTCAAAACATCTAAAAGTACCTATGTTGTGAAAATCAACTATTTTGTCATTATAGTAATTAAACAGTTTTAAATAAGAAGAAATATAAAATAATAATATAATTGAGAATAACAAAGTTCTAATTATAAACATTTTTTTTTTAATTTACTATTACTATTACTATAAAGTAAATTATTTCAAATGTGCTTGATTAATCATGCAAATAAATTAATCGCTGTTTAATATTACCCGCAATATTGTGAGTAATGTTATTAAAGATATAAATACTAATAAGCAAACAATAACAATAATAATCGAAGTGTATATTTTTAAAACATAAAAATTAAAAGCAACTATGTGAATAGTTAAAATATTTAAAATATTTAAATTACATAATAAAGTATGAAACAACTACGATAGGTATAAAATAAATGTATACATCATGGTTGTAATGGTCTAAGAGTGCGAATTTGTGTAGGTATTAATAAAGCTTTTAACAAAGCTTGTATACTCGTGTATTTGCAGTTCATAACATAAGCTTACGTCTAGGTGCTTAGGATACTTCAGATAATACCTGTGCTTTATAACTACGTGCACATTGATACAAAAACATAAAACACCTTGATACTTTGAAGTGGGTGAAACTTTATAAGGTACCATACACAAATCCCCTACAACGGTGACGGAGATGATGGTTACGCGACTTTTACCTACCATGCACTGGTTCTCAGTGGACAGTTATAGAAGTTCAAGTAAAAATAAGTTTTTTTAAAGATACAACTACTTGAGAAGAGGGTTTTTGTCTAAATAAAGCTGATAACCACTGGGTCTAATCATAATTATGGGATTGCAATTTTAAATAAATCTCAAGACTGATGTGAATAAATTCTCATTGTTTGTTCCCACTGTGATTATAATACTGCAATCTATAAAGTTAGTATAAAATTAATGTTAAATTTAATTTAAACTAATTTTTAAGCTATTTCATAGCTTCTATCGCGGGCCTTGAGCGTGCATACCGAATCCAGAAATTCCGTAACGAAAATAACCCCCACTTCGACCGGCACAGCGGTGATACTTTTTAGTTTTGCCATCTTACGATGAATAGCAGAACTTTTAATGAGTTTTTGATCACGCTTGTCTCTTTAGTTCAGCATCTCGCCTCTAGGTGGCATTGGTTGTATTGGCGTTATTGGGCATGCGTAATCCCGCTCTTGGCCCCGCAATCTGGTGACTCATGCCTGCTTATGCAATAGCTTTACCGCGGCAGTCTCCGAGGGCCACACTTTTTTTCGTTATTGAATAGCAATTAAAGCTACGGAGACAAAAATCACGATGCGAATATCGCATGGGACTCTTAAACTTTACCAATGATACAATTTATTCATACTTTCAAATGAAATATCTCTGATGTATTTTTAATGAAACGTGTTAGAAAGTCATATCGTATTCTGTAATCTTTTGAAACACAATCGTGCTTCAGCAAAAAACAAACAACAAATACAACAAACGGCAATCTCATAATAAAGTGGCATGATATATGAAATTTTTGATCGTTTTAAAAATAGAGGAAATTCTTGACAGTAAACGCGCACCTTAGACAAAAAGTGTTAGTCTCTGTTACCAAACAGTTAGCATCACGATTAACGAAGAATTGTCTAATTGCACAATAAAGTCAGTCATACTTTCATGTAAGTTATTCAGTCATGACCATGTAAACATAATTCATATTTATTTACCTCTATACAAACAGAGACCAACGTGGAGACTTCCTTACGAACACATATTTTCTTTCAATTCCATAAAACCTTATTTTAAAATATAATACTTAAAGTTATTTTAAATTTAATGATTACAAAAAAACAATTCCTTTACGTCTAAGAATATATGGAATGTCAAAATCTATACAATAAAAAAACAGTTGCTTAGAGTTTAATGTTAATTAATTACTCCAACACTATGCTAAATAAACTTTCTATACCGCTGGGTTCATCGCGTATCAGGTCCAAAATATGCTTTAAAAATATTGTCGAAAGGACGTCTCCATAGTTTGTAGGTATCTATTGTTTGAAATTTAGGGAAACATATCTATTCCTGTCATTGTTCCTGTCTGATACTACTTCTTGTCACCTGATTGAATGTAATGGACGCATGATGATGAATGGCATAATTGTATGATGGACCAACCCCAAAAGCTTCACCCCTTACCGTGCAACCTACCCTTGGTGGCTTCGCGCCCATGTTGAAGAGTATTAGACCATTAGGTTCATTCGTTCGAAACTTGAATGATATCGTTCCTGTCTTCACAGCTTCCCATTTTGGTAAAATCTGTAAAAAGTAAAAATGTCAAATTGAAATACGTTTATAACCCTCGGAAACATTATCCTCTAATTAAAGCTCTTTTGTAATATAATTGGTTGGTAATTTCTGGATTTCTTCGGCTTGAATTATTATGGGATTCTTGATTAGGTCAAAATTAGGAAGTAACAAACAATCTTGTGATTGCTGTTTTAAAAAGTTGTGATTATAATCAGACATCGAATATTATATTTATATTTCAGAATTACAATATTCTGTAGTGAAATATTCTTCCAATGACAGTTCCTTTCACCAAAGGTGGTAATGGTGCGTTGCCAACCTGAGGCCAGAATGTTAGGCCTCGAGCAAAAGTGAGTTTACCGGCTACCTTACCCTCCTAACCGGAATACGTCATGACGTTATGGCGGTAGGAATAGGTAAGGCGGTGGTACCAATCCGGGTGAGTCGCTGCGAAACTCCACCACCTAGTCAGATGTCACAGTGTTATTGATGGTAAGCTTATGCTCGCCTTTTACGATGCAATTAAAATTGCTGTTTACTTGCATTATTTCAATACATTTTCTCATTGGCTTTACTTAGGATATTCATGTTGTTTTGTTTCCAATTCTTCCAATAGTAATTTGAGTTTTACGTTAATGACTTGAAAAGTAATTAACAAATAATTACACGAGAACTTAATGTATATTCTACTCAGAACTTTTTGCATAGAAAATTTACATAAAAAACTCATTAAACTAACAAATTGCACTCACGAAAGGAGTTACAAAGTCCATGTTTAATTTATAATAATTAGAAAAAATAGAAGATTAACAAGTGTGATAAGTTATAGTAAAAAACAAATGACTATAACTAATGACAAGGAAAATTGACAAAAAAATGGTAAATAAATAATTACAAATTTTTAAATTGTTATCTATATATTTTGGTAACACATTATTTCTTTTCCATGCGCTATTAAACCAAATTCTCACATATTTTTTTTAAATTTCAGTTTAAGTTTCTTAAATAAGACGATGAGATCAGTTTAAATTTAAGTTTTAGCCCTGATGATGCTGTATAAGCGAAACCGGTAGGCTACTAATTACAAAGTAATAAATACTAAGTGATAAGTAAAACAGTACAAGTGTTTCTGTCTCTAAAAATTTGAATTACAAATTTAGTTCAATTATACAATGAAAAAAAAAACAAAAAATATAGGATACTCTGGTATCTGGAGTAGCTTCGTGCGCTTTATATTGGTTTTAAATGTACTAATTTCAAGTATTTGCGGTTATGAAATAAAACAGCAAACAAGCATACGGCTTTCGAATTGTCAAGTCGAAATATTAATTAAGTTAGTTTTGCATACATTTTTTTAGATCTAAAAAAATACATGCTAAGGCATTTCCTATTAATCAGATATATCTCAAGACAGCGACATAGAAATCCACCACAAAGATCTAAATACCATATCTATTTCTACCTTAATGCTCTGACGTTAATATATTAATTATTTCCTTTACCTTAAGCTTAACTGGCATAGATCGATCCAAAGCTATAAGACCACCTTCGTGTACTTACATAAACATTAAAATATTTTAACTGTGAAAGACAAATTTTGTAATCAATGGTGAAGAATAAAATTTATTCATTCATTCAGCCCCTCGAGGTTATAATATGTCTGCACAGTACTTGTTGTAAAATATTTATTAAATTTAAAAAGCCATGACCTTTCCCTATTAAAATGATTACTTCAATTACAAATGGCCCTCGACATGGCCTCGATGTAATAACTAGTCCTACGCTTGAAGCTTGTAGTTTCTAGATCGGTATTGCGATAACTATTGATTTGTTTGACTTTGTTTCATATTGTATAATATCCCAACAATATCTGATAAACTAATAAAATTTAAAACATATAATTTTCTAGGTTATAAGGCATATTTTTTCCTGTCTGTGTTTTAGCGATCCGGTGTTGGTCATGGACTTCATGAGATTCCGAGTTTGAACTCCGGGTTCTCAGTAAAAAGAATTCATTTGATCGCCTCTGTGGTCTAACGGTCCAGGTGTCGGACTTGACTTTATGAGGTCCCGGGTTCGAATTCCGGGTTGGACAACAAAAATGAAATGGGGTTTTTCCAATTTTCTGATTAAAAAAAATGTTGCTCGGGATTGGATATGTGCCCAGTTGGCGATAGGCTTGCCACCTATCACATTGTGGGGCTTAGTGTCTTCGGCTAGTCGTGGGTGCCCTGGTTGTGCCTCTGCCTACCTCTTCGGGGATATGGACGTGAAGATATTTTTTTTAAGAATATATGTTTTTTTTAAGAAAATACTTTATTTCAATTTTCTAACAAAAACTGCGTTATTGCCTGGGATCGGATATGTGCCCCGTTGGCTGTAGACTTGCCGTGAAGATTATGATGTGGACGTTTTGGTCACGCACCAGCAGTATTACTTTGAATTATCAAAACAAGTGCATTGATAAAAATAACGAGTAAAAATTGAAAGAACATAACACTAATTGAATTAAACATATGTACCTAAAAAAGAAAAAGAAACAAAAAACAACAGGGATAAACTAAAAAGACTGGTGAAAATGTTTATATAAAAAACAACATTGAAGCGGATATGAATACTTAGTGGGTCAATAGTTATGACACAGCAAACCTACAACAAATTAACTCACTATGCAGAAGTGAAGTAAACTGCAAGCACTGTGAGTATCTATGAGCTTTTATATTGACAGAAGGAACTTTCACATCATGATTGCTGCTACAGAACCCTTCACGGGCGAGTCTGACTCGCACTTGGTGGCTTTATTTTAAGTTGATCCACGTTTATTTTAATAAAATAAACAAACATATTTCACACAAACCAATCTCTACCAAAATTGACAAACCGACAAGCAAATAATGAATTACGAATCGTGACCTATTTTTTTTAAAGCTTTTTAAAATAAATCAAAATACATTCATTTATTTCTGTTGAAATATTCCTGTAATTAGAAAGTAATGTACATAATTTATTTTATGTAAGAATTCTTGTATTTTAATTGTCATATCTCTTTTACTTTCAAATAATTATGAAAGATTGAAATTTCCACCACATTTAATTATGATACAATAAACAGACACACAAAAAACTGTACACTAGCTGTCGCCCGTGATGTTGCCCGCATGGTTAATGATCCCACATAATCTTTTTTTGGGATAAAAACTATCCTATCTGAATCCAAATTTCCCTCTATGTGTGTACCAAATTTCATAAAAAACGGTTTAGCATTTTTGCGTGAAAGAGTATTAAACAAACAAAAAAACATACATACAAATTTCACATTTATAATATTAGTAGGATAACTCTTTGAACACTGAGGTCTATATAAGGCATTATTTGAGTATTGAACCAACTTTAATTCAAAGGACGTTTTAAATACAATGTTCTGCATCTTATACATGGATGGATGTAGGTACCCGGGGAGACCAAGGCTGACATTTCACGATCAGATCACTCGGATATTATCCGAGGGTGGTGTCAAGAGTCTCCGAAACCGGCGTGTTTGTATGAAAAGGGTTATGAATGTAAAGGAAGCAAGACAGGTTTGTCAGGATCGTGAGGTCTGGCACTCGATACTCTCTGCCTACCCCGTAAGGGACTTGGCGTGAAGATATGTATTTATGTATGCATCTTATACACTTGATATATTTTGACAATGGTCGTAATTTTTTGCGCACTCACTGAACTAATTTTAAGTTACCGCTCTCTTCTTATAACGAAAGTAACAGAAAGAGACAAAACACTTTTAGCGCTGTCAAATTAGACCGTAGTAGACGATATTTTTACAGACGTTTAATCTAGCACTCGGAAAACATAGATCAAAAACATCGCAATTTGACACATTCGGACTAATTTGACATGTCTAAACGTTCATTCTCTTTTGTTTTTGTTTCATTTGGGAAAGATAACATGCATCTAAAATAAGTTTAGTTTGTGGAGAGCAGAATTACCACCAATGTGTCCTGAAATAATATTAAAATATGACGCTTCACAATATAATCAATAGTGAACAAGAAATCCCATTAAACATACAATATGTTGATAACTTTAACACGAAGCCATTACACATTGTTATCGAAATATCAAATCTGTCACTTCCATTAGCGATGAGGACCTAAAACAAGATTTTTGAATTAAATATTATGTACAATTTCTGCAAATTTGAACATTTCACTATTTAGTTATCGATTTTGACACATTTTATTACTAGTTGTTTCTTCCAAATTCGTACTAACATTGAAGATTTTTCGTAGTTAGCGATAGAAACAAAATATTTTCCCACAGTGAAAGACTAAATGTTGACCTCGGTTATGAGCTTCTGCCTACTTCTACGTATTTTTTTTGGTAAAAATTCGATAACTAATGTTTACGTGAAAAGTGAGCAAATAATCCAACAAAAATGTTGGTAACCCTTATTTCAGGTTCCTATATATTCGAAATGAATTCTTTCATTTCATTTGTATATTCGTATTCTATTGTATATGTAATCGTAGCAATTAATTATTATTGATTTAATAATAAAACATGTACAAATTAAGTTTTATTACTGTTTTATTAAATACTCGTATGTATATGTTAGCTACATGCAGCAATCTCTGGACAAGTTACACATATTGAATCTAAACCTTAAAGTAAACAAATTATATGCTTGTGTTAACGGGTGTTAGTCAACAATACCAATAAATAGAAATACTTAAATAGATCATAGAATAAATTTAATAAATACCCAGACCCGGAAATGCAGACATCTAAATGTTCATCACACAAATGCCGTCGGGAATCGAACCCAAGCCTCGCGCTTGGTCGGTGTAGTTAGGCGTGTACGCTAGCCACTCGACCAACAAGGCGGTCAGTGATTCTGAGTACACATTTCCAATTATAAATGATAATGATAACATAAAATGTAACGAAACTGTCTACAAATACAATAAAGTACAGAGCTAAGCTGGAATACTATCAAAAGTGAACGCAAAGTCCCATTAGACGTACAACATAATGGATGACAACTAAAACACAGTGTTATTACGTGGTGTTATCGAAACGTCAAATCTGTCACTTCCATTAGCGTCAAGAACCATACACAAAGTGGTTATTACAGTTTCACCAGAACTCAATGCTTTTGAAGTTCCTAAGTCAAGGTTTGTTATTTGAGGAGCTGCGTTAACTGAACAAATTGTTGACATGATCATTGGAGGAATTCATTTGTCATGAATTTTTTGATGGTATTGGAAGGCAAACAAACACAAGGATTTCTTGGTGCTAAGAAATTTAGGCTACCTAGAAACACCAAAGGCGGCACTGCTGCGTTGCCAATGTAAGTTTACCGGCTACCTTAAACCGAACCTACCTCCGAACCGAAACATAGCGATTACGGTTATAGCGGTAGGAATAGATAAGAAGGTGGTACCAATCTGGACGAGTCGGTGCAAAACTCTACCACGTAGTAAATATATTGTATTAAAATTTTAGCACATTTTGACACTAGCATTTATTTAGAGTATACAGGCTTACATTGAAAGGACCGGCCAAATCTTAATACAAGGGTTTATAGGTTTAAATGCTAGTGTATTTTAAATATTGTTGTCAAATTATAATATTTAATTTCATAAACAATCATTTAAAACAGTCCGCAAAAATGCTTCACTTGTTGTCACGCTACGTCGTACCTAGTACAAATCATGACGTCACCAGCCTGCGCGACTACGGTCGATGGGAAGCAGTTTTATGATTTTTTTGTTATAACCATGCTTCTGGTATTTTGCATCGCATAAAATTATTGTTTTTTTTTATATTTAGTTTTTCATAAGTAGAAAGTGTTATCGATTCCGAACCATTTCTCAAAATTTGGCTGGTGCTTTAGATGTAATTGATTTAATCAAGCTATTGATATTTTGAGTAAATAGGGATGGTTGCGGTTAAAGCTATTTCTAGACAAAAACACATGAATAACAGATATACATACTCTTTATTGTGCATCACATACAAAGAAATTACAAATACATTAAAATAAGTAAAACTAAGAAGATACATAAAGGCGGCCTTATTGCCAAGTCAGCGATCTCTTCCAGGCAACCCTTAATTGTCAAATGAAAGATTGAAATCTCAAGAAAATTATTGAACTAATATTTTCAATAGAAACAAACAATGCACCTGGTAAATAGAAATCAGAGATACAACTTTTAATATTTGTTTAAGACTGTATTTTGTGCTTTATTGATATTTACGTTTCAATTCATCAATTTCAAAGACACAACTTTATATCAAAAAATATATCTAAGAACGTACATAATTCGAAACGTAATCTAGTCAAATATCTTCTTCTAACTTAAAGAAATATATCTAGAAACGTAGTGTACATTGTAAGTCGTTACCAAAAACCAAAAACCAATATGAAGTAGGAAGCCGGTGTATCAATGTTCCACCCAATTTTCAACCTACCGGGTGGGGTAACTTCAGGTCACGATAAATGGAGGTCGTTCGATATTGATCAAAATTACTTAAAATTGTTGACTACACATGCTCAAGATATTGAAATACTAGCAGTTTCACGCAGCTTCGCCTCCGTAACTTGGCTTTTACTGCACCGATTTTGATGAAACAAAGCCTATGTCACTCAGGGTTAACGTAGCATTCAAAGGGTGCCATAACTTTCAGTAGTTTCGGAGCCTATTCATTTCAAACAAAAAATCAAACATTTCCTCTTTATAATATTAGTATAAATACACATATAGATATACACTAACATCAAAAACATTTTCTCAAATACATATATAACTTAATCACCTCTATGGTCTAGCGGTACAGTTGTTGGACTTGACTTTATGAGGTCCCGGGTTCGAATCCCGGGTCAGGCAACTAAAAGAAAATTGGGTTTTTCTAATTTCTAATAAAAAACGTTGCTCGGGATTAGATATGTGCCCGGTTGGCGATAGGCTTGCCACCTATCACATTGTGAAAATTATTGTCTCCGGCTAGTCGTGGGTGCCCTGGTTGTGCCTCTGCCTATTTCTTCGGAGATATGGGCGTGAAGATACTTCACTTTACTTTAAGTTAAATAAAATAATTTAAATAAAAATTTATCAATTCAAAAAAAACATTTTTTTTGATATTGGAAGGCAAACTAGTAGACGGATTTCCTAATGTTGAGAAATTCACGCCACGTAGAGTCACCAAAGGTGGTATATGGTGCGTTGCCAAACTGAAGCCAAGATGTTAGGCCCCGCGCAATACTAATTTTACCGGCTACCTTACCCTCCGAACCACAACGGCAAGCACTGACGTCATAGCGGCAGAAAAAGGTAAGGCGGTGGTACCAATCCGGGCCAATCGCTGCGAAACTCTAGCACCTAGTCAGATGTCACGCTGCTAGTGACGGTCAGCCTATGCTCGCCTTTTACAAGCTGCCTGGTATAGGAAGGCAGATGGTCTATTCTACAAATGAGCCCGGACCATCACCATTTTTTGTTAGTAAAATATATCAAATTTGTAATTTTACTACATGGTTTGTTTTATAAAGCAACTGTCTTTTTACAAAAAATCTAAAAATGTAGGATGCAGTTTTAAATTTGGACAGGCATTTGTTTGATTAAAAAGCACCTGATAATCACCAACCTTAATTTGTTGCTTTGGATAACATCCCAACTAGGTTCTCATTCCCTTCAGAGAGTTTGTGTGAAAATCGTAACTTTTTTATGCCAACAAAGTCGCGGGTAAATAGCTAGCTTGTAATAATTCTGCATTAAGACATGTTACGAGTATTTATTTAATTATTTACTGTACACAATTTATGACATAAAACATGGACAGTGATAAACAGAAATGCACAAAAGGTGGGCTTATCTCTAGGCCTACAGATTTCTTCCAGCCAACCCTAAAAATTAGAATCTATGATGAAACAGTGGAAGGCATGTATAATATATAAACAATAAATAAAAAACCTTTACATAATAATAATATAAAAAAACTCATAACAATGACATACTATAAAACAATATAAATAATATTAATAAATCTATATAAATTAGAAACCTGTAAGTCACAAATTGTTATGTAAGTGTTATGTAATATTCTTTCAACCGTTTTTTTTGAAGATGGGCAGGGAAGTGCTATCGCGGACCTTTAGAGGGAGTGCCATAATTACATGTTACAGGATTTGTTTGTAGAAGATCCTAGCTGTAATAAACTTTACACCAGCAAAGTGTATTTGAGATCACAGAAGCTTACCTTAAAACATTTTTTATGAGATTGGAAGGTAAACTATGTTTCCGAGTTCAACCCGAACACACATTGTAACATTTTACGAAGTTAGCAGAGAGTATTGAGTGCCCAAATGTCACTATCCTTGCAGACCTGGGTGCTGCTATGTATCTCAGCTGCCAACTAAAATGGAAAAGTGTACATCAAATAGCTGTCAAATGACGTGTTTTCCAGTGACCAACAGAAATACAATAGAGATAGCAAACACAAATGACGTCATTCGATGTGCACTTTTCCACTTTGAGTTGGCCACTGAGATACATAATCGGCCCCCTGATTAGCTTTCTCCACATCTAATACCTTTTCATAAAAACACTCCAGTTTCGGAAATGTCAACCAAAGTTAGCCGGGTTTCAACATAAGTTATTCATCTAGATTACGTTTATTACACGTTAACGTTAATTAACATATGTTTATTCTTGTTTTATTATTCTTTCATCTACCATTTTTTCACAAGATCGAAGCAACGAACCATTTCCTTTCTCGCTTTTACAATACTACCACTTAGGGCCACTTGCACATTCCTGGGTTACATTTAATATTGAGTTAAACTGTCAAATATTAATTGATTTAGCACTAGTTAGACGCTAACTCACTGTTAAATACTTAACACAGGAACGTGCGAGTGGTCGTTAGTATCTTATTAATAATCATCTTCTACACAGTTTAGTAAAAGTTTACAGAAGTGGTGTTCCATTTTAAGATAAATTCAAGGAATTCCTTTAGTCCCAAATTGAATCCACTTTCATAGCTGCTAAGGATTGAACTTTTGCGCTGCATTTATTTGAGCATTGTTCCCTTACAGATCATTTTTTTAAATCGGCTCCTTAAACTTAACAGTTTTTAGATCTACATATATAGACGTCACAAGAATCATTGAATAGAAAACAGTGTGTCAAAATATCTAAACTAAATGGTAACCGCAAAAAGGTCTACACTTCAAATTATCTTTTTAATGACTGTGGTGTACCACAAGGTAGCGGTTTAGGCCCATTACTTTTTTTAATATACATAAGTAAGTGATCTGCCTGATACTATTAACCATGATTTTGTCTTATTTGCCGATGATACTACCCTTCTCATCACGTGTAAGAATAGAAGTGATTTAGTTAAAGAAACAACTGTAACTTTAAATAAAGTGGCAGAATGGTTACATGAGCATAATCTTAAAAAAAAACCACAAAAACAAAATTAGTCGAATTTCAGGCACACTATAAAGAAATTAAAAAATTACACATATTTTAAATAATACTTTTATAGAGAATGTAGATTTTACAAACTTCTTACTAGTTAAAATTGATAAATATTGCAATTGGAAATCACATATTGACTCTCTATGCAATAAAATTGATAGGTTTGTATATGTATTGGCTTGG
>NJDC01000288.1:28166-49540 GCA_002245475.1 Calephelis virginiensis | reverse complement strand
AGTAAAATAACTAACAATTAATTATTAACTTTTTTAAATTTAAATTAATGAAAGTGATGGTTGCCGAGGAATTTCTTTCGTCGTTTCTTCTCCTGTCAGGCTAGGTTTGGAAACGGTGGTAGTTTAAGGTTGACAGGGTTAAATTTAATTATAGTTTTTAAATGTTTTGTTAATAAATAATTAAACTAGTTATAAATATATATTATTGGATTAAAATTTAAAGCATATGTAATTAATATTTTTTTTATAAATGTTGAAATATTTGCACACCAAAATATGGTAGAATATGTTGATATACTTAAATATTTTTGTAACATCTCATTTACACTCATATTCCGCAAATAAATAATTTTCTTTCTTTCTTTCTTTCTTTCTTTGTAAGATCAAAGTGAAATAAATATATTCTATGCTGTTCTATTATAACACGAGAAAAATAAGAAATTAATAATTGTAAGTGTAAAGAGCTAATAAGGAATTAAATAACGTTATTTTTTTTTTCTTTCTTATCGATTAACGGCCAATATTAATAATAAATCCTAATCAAAAACTTGCTTGATCCATTTTCGTGTTATCGCTTGCCAATAACATATCTATGGACAGGATAAATATGGCAATTAGGTATGGGATAGGCCGCCGGATACGCAGCTATCTAGATTGCTTGAAATCCATTAGATTGAGATACATTATTAACATTGGCCGTTAGTCGATATCCCACAGTTACACAGTTTTTAAATAGGTGTCAAATGTGTTTATTGTTGCAATTGAAATTTACATTTATTATCTTTCGATTCTCCTAATACATTTTAGTTTTTGCATTTTCACCGCACTTGTTATTAATTTTCAAAAAATTTTACAGTAAGAAAGAAAATCATCTCATACAGGAATTGAACCCAGTATTGAGGACTTGTAGCTCAAATGATTAGACTGCAGTAATTCTTAAAGTGATTTAGGTGGATCCCTAGGGGTCCACATGAGACTCGACGGGATTCTACGTTGGCTGTGACAAAAAATGAGGGTTCAAAATCGTAAGCGAGGTTGCATGAAAAATAATTTTGTTTCGATAGTGAAGAACTAAAATGTTGATATAATAGTGGTATATGAAACAAAATAGTGTGGGAAATCTCTCGTTTAGACCGTTGTCAACAAGAGACGAAGGCCACAAGCTCAAATCATACCTGAGTTGAATTTGTTTTCTTTATTTAATTGTTTAAAAAGTGATCCTAAGCGCGGAAGTAGTTCTAAAATTAAAATATTTTAAATATGACGAGTTTACTAGTTTATGGCGCTATGGTCGAAGTTTTTTCATAATTATCGAATTTCGTGTTGATATTGAGTAATATTAGTCAATTTTGGTGGCATTTTGTACATTTTGTTCAGTGAAAGTGCACAAATGAAATAATCATGAAGAAATTAGCATATCGTGTATTTCCTTGTAGCCGCCAAATCTCATTACATGAGCTTGAGTAATGAGGCCACCGCTTTACCCAAGAGCCTAGATGACATACAGAAGACTTATGACTGATAATTAATTATAAATGATTAAAATTGATGTAAAATTTGATGCAAATTTCTACTTGACTAATGGCAAAATACTAACGTGAAAGCCAAAACCTAAAGAAAGAAAAGAAGACGAGTTTACTGTAAGCGTGTCCCGGAAATACTTGATCGATTTCCTCTTAAGCATTATGAAATGAATCCGCATGTCCCTTGAACATCGCAACACGAATGAGCCAATTTTGCTAACTCTTTTTTTTATCTTAATAGTTAATGTCAGAAGAAAATAGCATGAACAAAAAACAAATATTCATTATCAGGACAGTGCAACGGCTGCCGGCTTAGCTGACAATAAAAACTAAAAGTCACCTTAACGTTATTATTGGGCGATCTCTTCCAGCTAACCTTATACTATAGCATATAATATAGTATGGTAGGAAAGTTAGCGAGACATTCCGCAATGGTGCTCTCAAAATATAATATACACTATTACATATTAAATTATACTTACCTACCTACACCTATTAGTACCTATGTACTCTACACTAATTAGTACACCTTTATCTAAAATAGTAATTTGTGTTTATGAGATAGAAACAAAAAAATAGGTTGAATGTAATCCAACAACATAGAAC
Source organism: Calephelis virginiensis (assembly GCA_002245475.1). Taxonomy (NCBI): domain Eukaryota; kingdom Metazoa; phylum Arthropoda; class Insecta; order Lepidoptera; family Riodinidae; genus Calephelis; species Calephelis virginiensis. The sequence goes on along the minus strand of NJDC01000288.1, from coordinate 47,411 downwards.
GTGAAAGCTTACCCTCGCAAATGGCTTAACATCCACGCTCAGTATAAAAAAAAGAAATAGACAAGCCCGCTGAGTTTCTTTCGCTGGATCTTCTCAGTTAGTTGTCGCGTTCCAATCCGGTGGTAGTTTTTAGATTTATATACACGCACCACAAGATTTTTTGTCAGATAAAAGTGAAATAAATATATACCATCTATCTATCTAATCTATTTATCAGTAAACATACTCAGTGTAAACAGGCAACGCGTATTTTTTTTTCAAGAAATTAGTCTGCTTATTTCCCTTTCAGTACTATAAAAAGATGAAAGTTCAAATTGCACAGAAAAGTTTACATTAAGCTAAAATTGAATAACTGCAACCCAATCTAATCAGTTAAAGACCACTCGGGTCAGTGCGCCAAATCCGAGCACATTTAGAGGACACTCAACCGTAGAAACCTCTATCACGAACAACTTTCGACTACAGCTTGAAAGTTAAATCGAGTATAGTCAAATTTCTTGATGTGATAAGGTATTAAATCTATGTATGTACATTTTGAAGTCTATCAAAATATTTATCTCATGAACGTCTATCGATTATTTAAAAATGAAATCAAATGACGATTATTGTCGAAACTGTACTTTCAATTTAATCATTAAAGGGTACTCAGGCCCCTGACCCAAAGTCAATCACATTAATAGGACACTCAATTATAGTCACGTCTAGCACGAGTATCGAATTCGATTTAACATTGAAAGTTAAGTTCGATAAACCCGTGTCGAATTTTCAAATCTTATCGGGTGAAAATTTTAAAACTTAACGATTTAGGAAGCACTCAACCTGAGCATTCAATACTTTTAGCATGAATCCACTATTTGAAAGTTGAATCAAATTGTGGTTATAAAAAGTTGGTCAATAAGCAGAATTCAGCGCAGAATTTGAAGACATGTTTAAAATACACCATCTATCTATCAGTCTGACAGCTCAAAAAAGGCGAGTTTCGATTAAACAGATTAGTATCAGTAAGAGCGTGGATAGTAAGAGTGCAGCAACTTCCCCGGTAAAGGTTCTACAACATTACCTACTCTAGGCGCCATTATGACTGTGTGTGGCACTATCATGCTTACGACCGGCGGATTAGCCTTGCACATTAAGCCTAACATTCTAGCCATAACATAACGATGCAGCTAAAAAATCTATGGTAGTTATATATTACCATTAGGAGGTTCAACGTTGCACCCCTTGAAAAATACACAACCTTAATAACTACTTCTAGCAAGAAAATACGAATTTCTCAAAAGATTCACAAAAATAGTTATTCGCTTTTTAGCGCTCAACTGTATCGCGATTTTCAAATATTTTGCAGAGGACCTGGTTTCAATATAAGTTAGAATTTATAAATTAACTTACTTGCTCTAGTATGAACATTTTCAGAATAAAAACGAAAATAAAATTAATCGACTAGGATCAAACAGTCAATGAAAAATAAATTATAACATACTAGCTGTTGCCCGCGGCATTGTCCGAGTGGTTAACGATCCCACAGGAATATGTATGTATCAAATTTCGTGAAAAGCATAAAGCGTTTTGCGTAAAGAAGTAACAAACAAACATACAAACTTTTGCATTTATAATATAAGTAGGAAGTAGGATTTTAGAGTATGCACAACGCGTCTTCCATACATTTTTGTAGGATCGTATTTCTGATAGAGTATACAAACTATTTAATTTATTACTTTAACATCTAAAACTTAAAACTAACTACTAACTATGAACCTCTATAAACATTTATCGACGAACAAAATATGTTTTTGTTTACCACCCCGTTAAGTTTATCTCTACATAACAAAGCAAATACCTGTATGTATAATGAAAACGTTTATAGACTTTAAGAAAAACTTTGATGCTTTTATGTCTGTAAATGAAGTAAAATTTAGTAGGTACACAGAACTGTGTATCTATTTGGCATAACTGCCTGCGTTAACGGTAAAGAAAGGAATTAAAAAAAATGTCATGGGACTTGAATCCTCAGTAGCTTAAATAGTTAGAGCATTTGTCGGCTAAAGACGAGGGATACAGATTCAAATCCTGTCTCGGGCAAAATTTTTCCATTCTTTATAACTTATAGAAAAAGTAAAATTTGTTCTTAGTAAAAATGTTTAGTGATGGATTTCTCAAAAGCGATTATTCGATTAAACTACATACTCGTTTCGATAGTGTTCTTGATAGGGACTCAGTAAAGGGTTTTGGGCGATTTTTCTCTCAGGCTCTTGTTTTTAATTGGTGCTCATACTGTTGGGAATATTGCAAAGTAATATGGTGAAGTAGTATGTTTTCATTAAATATTAAATATTATTTTACTCGAAAACATGTATTAAATGTATACTCGAATCTTTAATATTGACTCAATTTATGTTCTTTTCATTTTGGACATAATTTACTCACGTCTAGTAATAACAGATATCCGTATAAAAATTGAGTACAAGCTCTTTTAATTATTTATTCCTTAACCAAGCACAAATAATATTATCATTTGGTAGAGTGCAACCGAGGGCGTCAAGATACTTTCTTTTCTTCGAGAGCTTTTTAGAGCCTAGGTAACCCCAAAAAGAGGAAAAATGCAAGTGGTTACAAACAAGCAATTAGCAAATGTGGATTATCTTGATACGGCTCTTGAAACAGGTAAAAAAGAAGGATAATTTGGTCAAACCATTGAATTTGTGTTCAATAAGATTAACTATCAAATGGAGAATGCTGAAAACCATTATTTACGTTTAATCCTCAGATATACCGCAACCATAAACTTATGGTTGCTCCATTATGATTATTTCGTATTTTTGTTATTATCATAGATAATTCTTTAATGTGGATACCGTAGGTGAATAATCAGCGAAATTGGTAGTTGAGCAAATGTAATTCTTTTGACGCTTGATATTTATCTATCCACGAAGGTGACTTACCAAATGAGCATCTCTGGTGGTAAAGGTGACCGGGTCGGCGGAGTCGGTGGCTGTGCAGGCGTATTCTAGTCTGCCTGTGACCGTGATTAGCTTGCTGCCAGTTCGGGCCAGGTCGATTAGATTCAAACGCAGGGTGTCGGCTGAGAACTCCACCTGGACACAATTTTAGAATGCAATTATTTTTAAATTACAAGTTTTTCTCATTGGTTCACTTATTAGACAGAGGCAGTTTCCATTAATTTGCTAGGCAATTTTCGGAAGCCAAACATGGGTTTCTTCAATACCGATAGACTCAGACCGTAGCATTGGTGCTATTCTAACAAACGTGTTACATTCTTATAATAGTAGTAGTAATATTATTATCCCATTTAGGGGTAACCATAATGCAATATCCCAGCCTAATTTAAGCCCAGCACCATCAACAGCTTTGAAATCTGGAGAAACCATAAAAATATTTAGTATTTTAAATGTAATATTTTACGTATCAGATGCAAGCAAGTCGTATCAATCTTTAAAAATGTCTAGAGATGGAACTCAGCGCTGCCGATCAAACCAAACAATTCCTCGAAGTATTTTATCCTCCATGATTTATTTTTTAAGTAGGCAAAGGGTAGAAGAAGGATATGGACTAATTTTTATTCAATAATTTAAGAATATTGAGGGTTCCAGTAGATAATAAAATAAACTCGTTATCCCAAATGCAGTACTATTTCACAACTTGGCATCCGAACCCAGTTACAAGACCGACGTTCGTTACATAGTTAAGGTTTCCCAACACGTAGTTTTACATTATGAAAAGTTCCAAGTGTCTATTAGATTGGAGACGTGGAATAGCCCATCTACGGAACCCATTAAAAGTTGTAACTTGTTACGCTGCTATTACTATGTATTGTGGAAAATGTAATATTTACATGCACATACAAAACTGTTAAATATGACAATTCTATTTAATACATTATTCGAAAATCTATGTGCATTTAAACTGTGAGCAAATAGACCAAGATTCGAAAGCCTCCAGACGTTACTTATTGACAATAAAACAATATATGGGATTAGGTAGTATGTAGCTCGTATGTTTACATTAAAAATATGTACTGACACTACCATAACCCACATATTTTATTTATGAAATATAAGGAACTTTTGAGGGGTCTGCGAACTAGCTCTATAATTATATTAAATTATTTAACAACATTTTTGTATTTCAAAAAGAAAACAAAATTTGAAAATTAATCCATAGAAAAAGAAATATCCAGTATGGATCTGAATTTTCGGACGTCAGATAATACAAACTTTTTTTTAGTTTTTTCATCTCTCCCAATGCTTAAAATGGAATCTTATAAAATCAAATTAAAATGTGATTCCCCTCTCGCTTACCAGTTTTTAATAGAAAAACAATAGAACACCAGATATGAAGATATAACCATGACTAATAGACACCATTGATGTTACAGGTGCGAAGCAATCCCTTAGCCGGGGTGTTAGCTAAAATGTTGCAAGCATGTGAATTGGATAACATTGCAAAATTATTATCAACTTGAAGGTCGCTATAGGAACTCCAAAAAATCTTAACATTATTTTATCTTGTATACTTCTTAAGTCTACTGCTAGAGATAGCCTATACAAATAAAAGCTTGTAACATTTTCTATCCACACATTTCAATTCCATTCATTTAAATTTCTATCCTTTTAAGTAGTTTATAGAAAGGGAAGATAACAGCTTTAATAACTTTCCGATTGATGATATAATTTTAGTTACAAAGCTCTGATGATGTAACTATATAAATCATACTAAAAAAAACAAAAAGTAAAGCAGCTAAAAGATACCTACCTTTTTGAGACATCCAATAAAATTGGTATGTACTCTCGCTCCGGGTAAGGCCCTTGCGTTCAAAGAACCTCCAACATGAGCTCGTGAGCTAGCTAGCATAGTAAATGACCCTGCTACATGGGAGTGTTCTGAATACACGTCGTCCACTACAGCTGATACCTGAGAACAAAAATAATTGTTAATATTTATTAAATAAATAGTTAATTGCAGTGAAATTGCAGAAACACAACTTCGATCGATATGAAAATTAAACGTACTAAAAATAAGTACTTTCCTCGATTCCTCTGGGATTTCATCATCAAACCTTGGCTTTATGGCAATGGGATCACCCCGAAAGAAAGTTTTTTCAAATAAAAAAAAATTAAAATCGGTTCAGAAATGACGGAGAAATAAATTAACATACATAAAAAATATACAGAACTCCAACATATAAACTATTGATAGACGTTATATTATAAAATTAATAAAGAGAAAATATTAATTAATGCGCTAACTCACAACACTCGACAAAATAAAACTTAAATACAAACTCAAAACTAATAAAACTTAATTAAACTAAAACAACCAATAAATTTTAGTAATAAAGTTTGGTATTAGACCAAGAATATGGGACATCTCAGTCTTTATTAAGACATAGCATACCTCGACACTGGGTTTTAGTATTCTCCATGAAAAAATTATTGCTATCGCCAACCGTAATGGCATAAATTTTTTGGAGTTAAATAAGATGATGCAGCGGATCACTTTTCCAAAGAAGGTTAATGTCAAGTTCCAATGCCAATACTACTTTTACCGTCTTATTTATAAACAAGGAGTAAAGTACTCCAAGGTTTAACCTGGTATTATAGTCTTTACTACATTGTGATACAGACTATAATGACAACTTAATTTTACTCCTACGTTAGTCCACGTTTATTTATAGGACAGTTAGTGTTTATAAGTCACTTGTATTTCTTATCAGGAAATCCAACCGACTGTTTCGTAAATCCCATAGACAAAACGTCGTACCACAATACCACAAAAACTAAACAAGTAGAGCTATGAAAAACATCTGGCTTAAAATAAAATGTTTTCTGTAAGTCGCCAATGTAATATTTATAAATAAAATTCCGCTTTACAACCGTTGAAAAACGGAGATTATAAATTCGGTGCGTCTATTTGCTTTTGTTTTTGTGTTCTATCTTTCTCAGCGAAAGTTATAAGTTTGTGTAATATTTTTATTGGATAGAGTAAGTACTTCCAGACATGACCGTTATGCTTTAAAAAAAACACTGAACATATACAGAAGATAATATTGTACATCTATTGCTGGTTCTTAATTAAAAATCATAGTCTTTAAATGGTAAACTAATTATAACTACATTTTTATTACATAGTTGGTCCTGTATAAAGTCCCAGCTCCGAGCGTACAAAATAGGGGATGATCCTTAGTGTTTTCTGCCGCATCTATCATGGGGAATTCTCTGAGGAGTTATTTGGGTTGATTCCAGCCGCTGATTTCCACCTTCGGAAATTGCGTCAGAGTTTAAAGTATCATGCCCATCATCTTGATGCGTGACGATCTACAACTGTGCGATTCCGAAGACATTTCTTACCCCGCATAACACCCTTTGTGGAATCAGTTATCGAGGACGGTATTCCCAAACGATTGTGGCTTAGGAACCTTCAAGAAAAGAGCGAACTCATTCCTTAAAGGTCGGCAACGCAAATGTGATACTTCTGGCATTATGGATGTCCGTGGGCGGCGGTTATCGCTTTATATCATTATTATTAGTGACCCACTTGCTCGTTTGTCTCCTATTAAATAAAAAAATCCAATTACGCGTGATGTAATGACCAAGGAAATTAGAGATTTATTTGTATAACAAACTAGTTTTCTTTATTATAATCGTTCCCCAGTCAATAACTAACACAACAAAAAAGAGTTAGCAAATTTAGTAAATCCGTTCAGGCGTGATGCAATGACCAAATACAATAGGGATTCATTTTTATACACCAGTCAAAAAACACAGTTACAGTTTATTAAGTGAAATGTCTTGCAAAATTTTAAATTGTTGTCTCTTAAATGTAAACATTGTCTGCTTTTCTCATTTGTAAGTCTTTCAATTCTTGATTAGCAGTAAGATATCCTTAATAAGAGATGTAATAGTCTTTTTAACCGACTACAAAAAGGAGGCTATTATTGTTTTTTTTACATTGGTCACGCGATTATTATGCCCGTAACGACCGATTTCATAGTTCTTTTGCAGCAAGATAAATTATAATACCAATTTTCACAATAAAATTTATATTAGATCATTTCGGAATCATGATCTGATGACGATGATTACAATAAACAATTATTAAATTATTATGAAATCGTGACGTGGCCAATGGGTCGTATTTCTGTAGGCTTATTGTGCTTGAATTATGTAGGTATTGTACTATTTGTTTTTATTTTCAATCGACTCCAAAAAGGAGGTGGTTATTAATTTGACCGTTAGCTTTTTATATTTTTTATAAGCTAAAAATGTATGCAGACTTAAAACTACAACTAGGATGTTGATAACGTTTATCTAGGATCGTTTTCTAATTAATCAATCTTTCGAAAATATAATTGTCAAATCCCAACGTGGTACCTATTAAAATAGTTGGAGTCGGTTTTTACAGTTTTACTGCCCTTAATTACCTTCTTATTATAATAGTTAGTAATATGTCATAACAGTTGTGTACAATAATGGTTAATATATAAATAAAAAAAACATATTTTAAACATATTTTTCCATAACAGACCGATACCAAAACGTATTACAATAATGAAAAATGTCACAAGCAAAAGGCAAAAGTATTTACCCAATATGTTTCACGAGTAATATCTTAAGAGGGACAAATTTTATTGGACCACCCTCCCGAATATGAAAAAAGTTTCCTTCACCCTTTCTAACTTTAATATAACACGGACACGTTCTGTTTTTTGTATGTTTCGTTTAAGAAGTTTCCTACTGCAGTGATTTGGGTTGTGTCTTTTGGAATATCCATTTAGGGTTTTTTTCGACTAGATTTAGTAATACATTTAGTCAAAAAAGTATAGGGAATGGATTATTTGTATTTTATTTTTATGATATTGAAAGGCAAAGAAGCAGACGGATTTCCTGATAGTAAGAAATTCACGCTGCTAGAGAGACACCAACGGTGGTAATGGTGCATTGCCAACCTAAGGTCAGGATGTTAGGCCTTGAGCAAAAGTAACTTTACCGGCTACCTTAGCCTCCGAACCAGAACACGTCAACGGCAAGCACTGATGTTATGGCGGCAGGAATAGGTAAGACGGTGGTACCAATCCGGGCAAGTCACCGCAAAATTCTACCACCTAATAAATACCACCATCACTACCCAATTCCGGAAACAGCGTTGAAAAATATTTTGATGACGAGATTATTCCTGATGAGATTAAATGAGATCATTTCTGAAGGAGCATACTTTAAAGGTGATAAAATCAACTTTGATAAAAATAAAAACCTGATTAATTATTGATCTTTCCCCGATACTTTCTTGACAAAGCAGTATTTTGTTTTAGGACTTGTAAGACATAGATGGATATATATTTTTAAATTCGTGTTTTTATTTTTCCCCGTACTATACCAGGACTCCTATGTAGAATAGACTATCTAGGACCCTGTTTAGCTCCTCGCAAAAAGCAAAAATTATAAACGTTTTTACCAACAAGACTGACTGAAGCTGATAGCTACTTTCCTACGTTGGGGTGGACGCCGACTCAGGAAAGTTGCTGCATAGTCCTGCACCTTATGTATTCCTGCTGCAGTAATAACAGTTTGTAATTGGTTTTCCGGTTCGTGGGTAGGGTAGCCGTAGCCTTGCACATTAGATTAAATATTTGGTTAGTTAGTTAGTAGTTAGTATCTTCACGCCCATATCACCGAAGAGGTAGGCAGAGGCACAACCAGGGCACCCACGACTAGCCGAAGATACTAAGTCCCACAATGTGATAGGTGGTAAACCTATCGCCAACCGGGCACATTTCCAATCCCGAACAACTTTTTTTTTATTGGAAAATTGGAAAAATCTAATTTTCTTTTTGTTGCCCGACCCGGGATTCGAACCCGGGTCCTCCTGCAGTCAAGTCCAACAACTGAAATGCTAAACCACAGAGGCGATTCTGGTATTTGGTAAATATTTGGTAAATTTTAGAGTTGTACTGAGGCGTCACAGGTACACAATGCAAGGTTGTGAAATAAGATATCTTTCTATTCTTTTCTAACACCCCCGCTGTAGGACTATAACATCTTTGGTGTCGATAAGCCACGGTTGTCTCTTACTATCTGGAGTGGACTGTGTGCCTCTTCGCTGTCTTAATTTATAAAAAAATCGTAAACGCGCTGTATCTACATTGAAAACGCTTCAGAAAAAATATCAAGCTAGGTTGATAGTTTTACAAATAGATCTAACTCGGAAATATATTATATGATTGTATTTGCTCATGTTAAAAAGAAACGAAAAGAGTTAGGCACACGTTATAGAAATATGTGTTGGCTTATTGGCAGACATTCGAAATTAACAATCCAATATAAAGTATTAATATATAAACAAGTCTTAAGACCGATATGGACTTATGGTATACAGTTATGGGCACAGGTTATGGGGATGTACCAAAAAGACAAATATACAGTGTATACAAAGGTTTCAAAACAAAGTGCTTAGAGATATTGCAAATGCACCCTGGTACATAAGAAATGACGACTTCCATCGGGATTCCTAAGTAGAGTTTGTCAGTGACGTTATAAAAAAAAGTGCAGAAGCTCATCACCATAGACTTCACCATCATGTTCAAAATTGCATGAATACAACATTGACAATAGCAACTTAATACATATTTCCATTTGTCTCAGAATCGGTTGAAGTTGGCAGTATTTTGAGAGTAGCTTTCTTGAAACTATTATTTTGCAGTTTCCATATCGAAATCCAATTGCAACTTTTAATCAAGTCCTAGAGAAAAGATTTACCACGACCATAGAATTAGGTAAGCACAGAAAAGCCTAGTAAACTACATATTTTTTATGTGAATAGGTATAAAAGTCACATATTGGACACTTAGTTAACTCATAGCTTAATTAGTAACAATGGTATATAGGTATATCTATACTATAGAAAATATAATTGAAATAGGTTACTTCAATGTTTCGAGCACTAAACATTATTTGCATGTTTTTTCAAGCGAGGCAATCCTCGATATCACAGGTACAACGAGAAGGCTGAAAAGGACAAAGCCATATGAACTAGTCTAGTGTTGTGTGGATTCACAAAGTGCTAGTTCCAAAATCAAGTGACAGTATTTTAGGTTCAAGATACCAATTGAACTTAAGTTTAGAAACAATAAGTAAAAATTGATGGACTTATACTTAGAGACTGTAACTTAGAAGATTAAGAGAAAATAGAATTACTCATTAGTCTAAAGACTAGATTGTAATGTCGAAGAAGATGCTCAGTAGAGCTTCTTATGGAGAAAAAAAAGATTGTATTATATATGATAGTCAATGATTCCAATCCATATAAACGCTATAATATACTTGAACTAGCTATTACCCACGGGAAGCTATCTCTCGCGTGGCAGTTAATATATTTACTGATTAATTTAAAATATTATTTTAATTAAGGACTTGTTTGTACCACAATGATAAGGACTTTTAGGGGAAGAATTTCCAAAAACATTTTTAATAAGTAGCCCAAAAATAAACTTTCGTGTTCTCAAATTAAAAACTTCTTCCATACAAACCTTCAACCCCTATTTCACCCCCTTGGGGCTAGAAATTTCTAAATTCCGTCCTTAGTGGGTGTCTACTCAAAAAACGATCCTACTCACAAAATTTCATTGCTGTCAGTTAAAATATGTTATTTTAGAAGTACAGATAAATTTACTTACTTACAAAGACAGACATTTATATATTTCTCATACAACTACTCTTTCAACGTGGCTATTTGTTTATATTTTGTGACGAGGCCGTCTAATGCAAAATATTTTAAGGGTTTTACCTCAAACCTTTATTTTATGGAAGAATAAATTTACAGTTGCTTAAGATATATAATTTGTTATAGGTTTTGTAAAAAATTAGATTTTAATTTGTATTTTTTTTTCTATTTCATAATCACCTCTTCTGTCTAGCGGTTCAGGTGTTGGTGTTGACTATATGAGGTCTCGGGTTCGATTCCACCTAAGGCAACAACAAGAAATATGGTTTTTCCAATTTCCTAATAAAAAATTTTTGCTCGGGATTGGATATTTGGTCGGGATTGGATATGTTCTCGGTTAGTGATGGGCTTGCCACTTATCACATTGTACGACTTAATGTCTTCGGCTAGCCGTAGGTGCCCTGGTTGTGCCTCTTCCCACCTCTTCGGGGATATAGGCGTAAAGATACTTATTTTATAATGTTACTATTAGTATTGAAAAAGGCAAGTTCGCTGAGTTTCTTTCACTAGATCTTCTCGGTGTGTGGCTGCGATTTACATCCGGTGGTAGTTTATAAAAATATGGACGCGCACAAGTACCACTTGTATTATCGTGATTTTTATAGGAAATACTGGCTTAAATACAAAGGGGTCAAACAAGATAAGCCACTGGTTAACATCAAGCTTTCCTCTTCTTCCTATCCTTTGAGCTATTGACTTTTGCTAGATCTCGACTGTAAATCATATTTTCGTAATTAAATTTGAATTTGTCTGGATTTTTTAGAAAAATATGCAACTCGAAAGAGTTTCAAGTTAAAAACTTTGTAAAATTGACCTGCAAACTCTGTTTGCTCTGTACTTCTAAATTATTGCAATATCATCTTATACTATCTTAATATATATAAAATACGTGTCACGTTATTTGTCCGCGATGGACTCCTAAACTACTCAACCGATTTGAATCAAATTTGCACACCGTGTGCAGTTTGATCCAACTTGAAAGAAAGGATAGCTTACACCTCAATTTATGATCAAAATAATTAACATCCGAGCGAAGCCTGAATAGGCAGCTAGTGTGTGAAATATTACAATCCGTTGTACATAAAAACAAATATAACGTAATGTCCATAAAATATAGACACACTAAGTTTCCAGACAATGTTATTGCTGAAATGTAATTTTGTTTAGAAGAGTCGATGAATAAATAAAAAAAAATTAAGCGCAGTAAAATTGCAAAATACTAGTTTCAATAATTATGACGCCTAAGTGCATAAAGATTAAGCTACTTCCTCGACTTGGTGTAGACAACAAGTCGACTTCAAGTCGACTTCGAGTCGAAGTCAAGACTTGGTGGCCATGGGAACACTTCGGAAGTACATTCTTTCATACATAAAGACAATTTCTAAAATACATTTAACATGACGAAGAACTCAACTAACATACATAAAATATTTGAATCTAGCATACAATTTCCTCCTTTACTTAACATTGGTTAAAACTTTTAATAGAATCGGTCCTGTATCGTGCTGGTTGGAATTCTCTAAGTAGAATAGACTGTCTGCGTCTTTGCCAGGCGGCTCGTAAGAGGCATGCACTGGTTAAAACCTAGGTCATTAACAAGGCTAATGGTGGTAGAGTGTTCTGCAGCAGCTCTTCCGGGTGTGTATCCACAACCTTACCCATCCCTGCCCCCATAATGACTCTGTCATGTTCTGACCTGGAGGGCAGGGTAACTGGTAGAATTACACAATCGGCTTAAAATCATAGCCACATGACAGCAACGCACCTACAACATCTGTGGTGTTTATAGGCCACAGCTATCTCTTACTACCTGGACAGCCATGTGCTTGCTCGTTGACCTCTCACTTCGTTTAGAGAAGATTCGTTTTGGAAAAGTACAACTAAATTAATACATTTTTTTTAAATAATTTGCTCTTGGGCTTTGATCGATTTATGGAATTTGTGCAGCATTATTTATTTATTTATATTTAATATGCAGCAGCAGCAGCAAAAATAACGCTACGCTGTTTCAGCATTAGTACTAGAAGCTAAGCTTTCGAATAATAATTTTCCACACAAACGGGTTTAAATTTATTTACAATTGTTTAATTAAAGAATGGCTTATAAATAAAGGGGTGAATAACAAGATAAGCCACTGGTGAACATTAAACTGTCTGGACCGAAATTGAATCAGAGATATTAATTAACTTTGCACTTAATGATTTTTGCTCGCGCTCAGTTGAAGTTGGTTTTTACGTAATTAAATTGTTTCTGTTTGGTTCTTCTAGACAAAAGTACGATGCCTTATTTTATTTCATTATTTGTTGTAGTGAGTTTAAAAATTGCTTTTATTAATTTATAACAAATATATTAATTGTTTCATTTAAATTTTAAAAGTGTAAGGAAAAAAAAATATCAAAAATATTATGAATTAATTGATAGATGTGATTAGATACTCTTTTATATAATTTTAACTATATAATATTTAAATAGTAAATAATAATTTATTTAAACTTAAATTTGGTGGTATTTTAGCGGTAATAATTAGCAGCGGATTTTTATATATACCAGCTGCTAATTTTTAGTCCGGACTTACAAGTTGGATATAACTGGACACGGTGTGTAAATTTTTATTAAAACGGTTAAGTAGCTTAGGAATCCATTGCGAAGACATTTTAATACAATACGATTAATAATAAGAGTTAAAAAATAATAAAATCTTATAGGAAGTCCTTTTTCAAGAATAATAAAATTGATTCATCTAAAAAAAGTTTTGAGATCTGAACATAAACTAAAAATTCCGTGAAGTTAAGAATCTTATATTTTGAAGTAAAATGTAAGTAATTTTTACACAAAAAAAATTTTTTTTTTACTTTTTTTTTTAAATATTTTTACAGTTGATTGCCAAAATAATCGCCAAGTAGTATAGGTGTATAGGTACTCGTACATAGTCCATTATACATATATACACATAATATCTTATCAAAATTATGCCTTCTTATGTTTTTTAAGATTCTTCAGTCTTGTCATATTCATGCGTTCAGCAATGGTTTTCGCCTGTGTGGTCTAGCGGTCCAGGTGTTGGACTTGAAGTCATGGGGTCCCGGGTTCGATCCCCTGGTCAGGCAATAAACAGAAAATGTGGTTTTTCCTATTTTCTAACAAAAAAATTGTTGCTCGGTATTGGATTTATGCCCGGTTGCAAATAGGTTTCCCTACCTGCACCTATCACATTGTGGGACTTGGTGTTATCGCCTAGTCGTGAGTGCCATGGTTGTACCTCTGCCTACTTCTTTGGGGATATAGGCGTGAAGATAATTACTTTTTTTTATGATAATGGAAGGCAAACAAGCAGACGGATTTCCTGACCTTACCATCAGGAAATCCGTCTGCTTGTTTGCCTTCCATTCCAAGTTCACGCCGCCTAGAGACACCAAAGGTGTTATCAAATATTATTATGCGTTGCCAACCTGAGGCCGAGATGTTAGGCCTCGAGCAAAAATAAGTTTACCGGCTACCTTACTTTCCGAACCTGAACACGTCAATGGCAAGCATTGGACGTTAGGGCAGGAATAGGTAAGATGGTGGTACCAATCCGGACGAGTCGCTGCGAAACTCTACCACCTAGTAGGATGTCACGGTGTTAGTGACGGTAAGCCTATGCTCGCCTTTTACGAGCTGCCTGGCAGGAAGGCAGATGGTCTATTCTGCAAAGGAGCCCGGACCAACACGGGGAAAGTATTATATGTTTTCCTATAATAGAAAGTATTATTATTTATCTTGGTTTAAGTTCATTATTTTGGGATAATGAAAATGTCTGTCTCTATTTATGTTATTCACGAACAAATCTTATTATTGGTGCTCTTTTGTATATTTATAGACCATCATAAAGTATTTGGCGAAATCCTATTAATAACAGCTCGTTCAGAAATGCTGAAATCGCGTGCTCAATACATCCATTTGTAGACAATTTATTTCTAGACGAAACGTTCAATAACCAAAGAACAATTGGACTCAGATACGTTGTACATCTAGATCCTATGAATAATAACTTCTTATGTCAAAGTGATTGGGTTTTTGACCTTTGCACGCTATATCGCTTGAATAAAAATTGTATTTTGGCATTCTTATTTTTAGTTTTGGTTTATTTAATCTGTAATGATTACTTCAAAGATAAGAAACATTTACAAGGAAAGACTTTCTATTTGTAAACATTATTTTATTTTTTATTTATTTTAATTATATCGAAAGGCAAACAAGCAGACGGATTTCCAGAGTGTAAGAAATTTACGCCGCCTCGAGACACCAAAGGTGGTAATGGTGAGTTGCCAACCTTTGACCCGGATGTTAGGACTCGAGCAAAAGTAAGTGTATCGGCCACCTTATCCTCCGAACTGGAACACGTCAACGGCAATTGCTGACGTTATGGCGGCAGGAATAGATAACGTGGTTGTACCAATTTGGGCAAGTCGCTGTGAAACTCAAAGTAAGATTAAGAACTCACGGAGCGGTTTTTACCCGCGCCCGCTGCGGTTGCGGGCCGGAAGTAGAATGTAGATTTACATGTATAAAGTAAGAACACATTTCACGACAATGAAAATAAAATATATATAGACGCGTCACAAGAATCTTTGTACAGATCTACGTGAATTAATATATTTTGAATTTGAATTTGCGTTTAACACCCGCAGTGCCCGCGGTTGTTTGCGGTTCCTGCGGCAGCGGTCACCGGCCGGTAGAATTGTACAAGTTTGCGAGTGATATTTCAACCGCGACGACTGTATGACCGGTAGTAATTACCGATCTTTTGAACTTTGAAATAAAACCGCAGTTCCGCGACCGCCACGGGCGCGAGTAAAACCGCTCCGTAAGTTCTTAGGCTAAGTAAACTAAACTCTAACTTTAACTCGAAAATCTTTGTACATTTACATTAAAATTTTACTACCTGTTAATAAACCACATTTATTTGACGTTTGTAGGTAACAGTTTTAAGGTAATTATTTGATCACACGAGTCTTTCTCTTAAAAGTAGCTATTTGTTCTCAAAAGGTACCTGAAATAAGCGAATTAAAAACTAGGACAGTGACGAACATTGACATTATGAAAAGTGTTGTTAACATAGAATTTATCCTTTGATTGTCGGCATTTGAAAAAACTCCACTGTACGCACACGTTTTTTAATAACACTTATACTTTTCTTCAATTACGTTTTATACAGTTTTATTAACGCATTTTAAGGCCTAAAACGAAAAGACGACATGACGTCGCACCGTGCTACGACGCGTAGACATCTACTACGAACAATCCAAAAATTCACAACATGATATTACAACGTGCTACGAGGCTACGCGACGTCTTATCAAGTTTTATTTACACACTGACGTAACGTAGGGTTCTTGTGTTACTTTGATGATACTTTGAAAAGGAAAACCTGTGGCCTTAAGTGCAACATGAAGGGCTTAAACAAAGAGTATTTAATCAAAGTAAAAATTATTTATCCTCGAAGAGGTAGACAGAGGCACAACGAGGGCACCCACGACTAGCCGAAGACACTAAGTCCCACAATATGATAGGTGGCAAGCCTATCGCCAACCGGGCACATATCCAATCCCGGAAAACGTTTTTTTTTAGAAAATTGGGAAAACCCAATTCCCATTTTGTTGCCCGACCCGGGATTCATTCATTCAAAACATTTTTAATGTGATTTTTTGATGATGATATTTAACGAAACTTAATTTTCACTTGTTTATCACAGCATTGAATATGTATCCTTGATCTGATTTGTAGTGGATGTAGCATGTATTGATTAATTCATTATATTTGCACAAAGGCTCGTGCCCGGAGGCCGCTAAATTATGTAAATAAACGTTACCCCGACAGCTTTGTAGGAAATGCGAAATTGATATTGATTAACTAATAACAGCTTCGTCTTACAAATTGCCGTACTTGTAGACGTTCAAGAATATTACTTTATAAAGTGAGATTTAGTCGTATAGTCAAATTATGTTAATTAACGTTACTTTGACAGATTTCATTATTTCATTCTATAGGACATAACTACCCGCGTTTACGGGTTAGAAAGGAATTAAAAATTTCGCCACGGGACTTGAATCCTCAGTAGCTCAATTGGTTAGAGCATTCGTCGGCTTGAGACGAAAGGTTACAGGTTCAAATCCTGTCTGGGGCGAAATTTTTTCTTTCTTTAAAATTTATAGAAATTTATCCCAAGCACAGGGCAAGTGCTAAAATAAAAATACGTTACTAATAACTTCGTCTTACATTAAGGTACTTATAGACGTCAAAGATATTACTTTTTAATAGATAGTATCTTCACGCCCATGTCCGGTAAGAGGTGGGCAGAGTCACAACCAGGGCACCCACGACTAGCCGAAGACATTAAGTCTCACAATGTAATAGGTTGCAAACCTATCGCCAACCGGGCACATATCCAATCCCAGGCAACGTTACTTTTATTAGAAAATTGAAAATATACATTTTCTATTTTTTTTTATTTCGGACCCGGGGTTCGAACCCGGGACCTCAAGAAGTCCAGTCCGACGCTGGACCGCTAGACCACAGAGGCAACTTGTGGACGTTCAAAAATATTTTTTTATAGAGTGAGACTTAATCAGACAGTCAAGAATGAATGAATTTACAAAATGCGAAATAAATATTGAATAATAACTTGTAATAGCTTCGTCTTACAGAAAGGTACTTATAGACGTCAAAGGTATTACTTCGTAAAGTGAGAAATATATAGATTATGCAAAACAAAGTTACTTTGACAGCTTTGTAGAAAATGGAAAATGGATATTTCATAATAACTAATATTTGATTAATATTACAGAGTACTGTTGCTAGCGTCTATAGGTAGACGTCAAAGATATTACATTCTAAATTGGGATTAACCAGACAGTCAAATTATACTAATTAACATTACTTTGACAGCTAAAAAGAAAATGTAAAGTGAGTATTAATTAACTACTTAATAATAGCCTCGTCTTACAAAATGCCGTACTTGTGAATGTTCATAAAAGTGAGATTACGTTTTAGAGTTAAATAATATATGTCAATGTTACTTTCACATTTTTGTAGAAAAGTTATATTAAGTAATAATAAATAAGCTTAGAAAGTGCCTTACTTTCATACGGCCAAGAATATTCCTTCATAAAATTAAACTTAGCCATACAGTCAAAATTATATTTAGCAGTGTTACTCTGACAGCTTTGCAGATAGCGCGAAATTGACACGGACAATTTTGTAGGAATGTAAAATCAATGACGAGTAATAACAGGATTCATCTTACAAAGAGAGTTTTACTCAAAACAGTCAAAATACTGTAATTATCAACTTTGTATCTTCAAGCCCGTATCACCAAATACAACTAGCCTACCCACGACTAGCCGAAGACACCAAGTACCACAATGTTACAGGTGACAAGCCTAACGCTATTTTTAATTAGAAAATGGAAAAAAAATCAAATTTCCTTTAAGTTTCCCGACCCGAGACCTCATGAAATCAGGTCCAGCACCGGACCGCTAGAACACAGAGGCGAAGTTTGTGGAAAAATCAAAATTTAATTTTAATAATTAAAATCCACCTTACCTTATGAAGTGTCATAATTTTAATACGGTTAAAAGTACTACTTCATACAGTGAAATTTCATCTTACACTTAAATTATCTTGATGACGCTACTTTGACATGAAAATGCGAAGTAGGTATCATAAAGTAAAAAAGGCTAGGTCTTACATATTACCGCACTTGTAGGCGTTCAAGTATATTACTTTGTAACTAAGTGTCGTTTGGTCATGCATGTTACGTTGATAACTTTCTAGAAAATATTAGATTAATTTTGGTTAACTAATGAATAGTGTGCTACTTTGTATAAACTGCAAGTAAAAGACGAAAATTTATTGGTAGATAATATTATTATCTATGAACTGAGTTTTACCGTCTTTTATATAAGAAGTACAGAAGTACAGAGTCGCCTCTGTGGTCTAGCGGTCCGGGTGTTGGACTTGACTGCATGAGGTCCCGGGTTCGAATCCCGGGTCGGCCAACAAAAAGAAAATTGGATTTTTCCAATTTTCTAATAAAAAAATGTTGGTCGAGATTGGAAATGTGCCCGGTTGGCGATAGGCTTGCCACCTATCACATTGTGGGACTTAGTGTCTTCGGCTAGTCGTGGGTGCCTTGGTTGTACCTCTGCCTACCTCTTCGGGGATATGGGCGTGAAGATACTTTTATACTGTTCCATATTCGTACTATGACCAACGAACTAACGCTCCATTTTCACAAATCACTTTAGAAAAGACGGGAAGTCTAAATTCTTCAGAGAGACCTAATCATCAGAGAGGACATGAGGTATACCTTCTAGCTTAGTATCATCATCATCATCAGCAGCAGCCGGAGGACATCCACTGCTGGAAATAGGCCTCCCCCAAAGAGCGCCACAAGTTACGGTCTACAGGCAATTCCATCCAGCGGATCCCCGCGACTTTGACCAGATCGTCAGTCCGACGGGTGGGAGG
>NJDC01000286.1:464699-481823 GCA_002245475.1 Calephelis virginiensis | reverse complement strand
AAGGCTGTCCAGAAAAATTAGAGTATCGATATCGATACATGATCTATTAGTGACGATTGATAGTTAAGGTAAGTAGATAATAATTATTATTTACCTACCAAATGAAATTGCAGCTATGAACTTACTTACTTACTTTGTGCTACTCAATTGGCTTACACCTAAATAGGGTAAAAAATGTAATTGAACGAAAGAAAGAATATTTATTTACTTTTCGCTAGCATATTTTTTTTACATTGTGGCATGCAAATATGTTTATTCTTTATATAAGTTAACTCTTTATATTTATTACAAGATTCATTATCATTACAAAAAAAATATCAGATAACATTCAAACCACTTTCTTTACTTTAAAGCGAGCACTTGAAAGAATTCTTATTAAGCTAGACTGTGATTGATATTATATATATTCTTTTCTGGGAACGTAAAATAAAATATCGACAATTGTAATAGGATATCACTATAAAATTGAACACTAAATATGGATTCTTGGCAAGCATGAGACCTGTCATGACGTCAATTTAAATCAACGCCAAAATGAGCATAGACAAAAATGTCATTATCTCTTTCGGCGTACATAATATCAACATTTGTTAAAAAGAGACAAAGAGATGTTGTTAAGTTATATGTCGATTCCAACGATATTGAGACGACAAAATTTGCTATAGAATATTGTTGCACTTCTTTATATATTCCTACTAGCTGCTACCCGCGGCTTCGCTCGCGTAGTCTATTTATTTAATATTTAACTCTCCAACGCTACCCGTTGAAATTTTAAGATGACAAACGGCCTACGTCCTTCTTCAAACTTTAATCTATTTTTATTTAAATACCATCCAAAAGTATTACACGATGATGTTCTGGAAAGAATAAATTTAGAAAGTAGTGCACCAAGCACAACCGTTCCATAAGGAGTCTTTAAGCTGTAGTGTTAACGTAGTGATTATATTCTATTTGATAGTGTTATTTTAAAACTGTGATATCTCCTAAGATATTCATTCAAATCGAGTGATGTGAAATGCAATTTTATTTTAAATTAATACTTGTGACGAATAATGTATTTTTTGCGATAAGGATTAACATTGTGTTTATAAAATAACCTTCGCAAATATTGCATTATTTTGAAAAAAATTTGGTTAGCATAAAAAAAGGTTATAGTGGAGCTAACCTTAAAGATAGAAATGTGCTGTCTTTTTAGGACTTTTAAAGGGGAACAATTTTTTCATACATGATTTTTATAAAACTTTCAACGTTAACACAGCGCACGTTTTCAATAGGAAAAAATCCCCCGATTTTAAAACATTTATTATTCGTGCTCCGCTCCTATTGATCTTAGCGTGATGATGTAAAGCCTATAGCCTTCTTCAATAAATGGACTTTCAAACACTGAAAGTTCAAGCAAACAAACAAATATAATTTTGATAACAAAATAAACAAACAAACAAACATATAAACATAATTTGTCTATACTAAACACATTTAGCGGTGACGTGGTTTTGCACACTTCTATGTTTATATTCTTTTGTAATAAGGATGATATGTATACTTTTGATTAAATTATCGCTGTAAAAAGTAGCCTATGTTCTTTTGTTCCTCATTAAGTGTCTAAATACAAAGTTTGACTGTTATATTTTCAAAAATGACAAATTTCCATATGAACATTCATCACCTGTTTTTACTCCAATTTTCTCCCCCAATATTCGCTATAAAAAGTAGCCTATAATGTTCTTTTATTCCTTATAAAGTGTCTGAATACAAAGTTTCACTATTATATCTTCAGAAAAGACGATTTTCCATATTAACATTCATCACCTCTTTTTACCCATTCTCCCTCATTTTTCAGATATAAAAAGTAGCCTATGTTGTTCCTCAGGGTCTATTCTATCTCTGTACCAAATTTCACCAAAATCGGTTCACTGGTTTAGGCATGAAAGCGTAACAGACAGACAGACAGACAGAGTTACTTTCGCATTTATAATATTAATAAGTAGGGATTTCTATGGACCGAACCGAACGAACGAAATATATGACATTATTTTGATAATTAGTGTATTTTTGTGTATACCTACCTAGATCACGTGGTAATAAACGTGTTTCATTTCATTCTCATTATTTTAAGTTGCTGTCAGTATTAAGATATCAAATCTTTCTCTCTCTCTTTCTCTCCTGCTCACTAGTTAATGTACATTAATTATCTGTGAGTTAATGTCACTAATGATGTAAGTCTTGGTAGTTGCAGCATTGACATAGCTAGTGATTCGCAAAATATTGAAATTATTGATATTCATTCGATACCAAATATCGCAATAAGAGTATCGATACCAATAAAGTTTCGTATCAAAAAGTATGAATACTGCTTAGTATCGAATACTTTATAAAGTGAATCTTTTTTAGCGACTTATAAAAGAAGTTTGCGATCACACTTCTCTGTTACATTCTACAAATTATATATTTTCGCCGATTTTCATACTGGGTTCTTTGTGATATTTGTTTCACTGGCCTCACAGCGAGGCCGTCTGTTTCACTTACAAATTTTTTAGGTTCGTCACTAATAGATCATGTATCGATATCGATACTCTAATTTTTCTGGACAGCCTTGTAATGTCAAAATGGGAGCCATATTTAGTAGCCAAGGAGTTTTGGAGCCATCGTGAATGAAGATGGTTGTAATTTTTCATAATTATTGAATTTAGTGTAAATTATGAGTAAAATTAGTTAATTTAGGTGGGAATTAGTTTAATTTTGTTCAGTTAAAGTTCACAAATGAAATAATCATGAAGAAATTAGTGGATCGTCAATTTCCTCGCTGCCGCCTAATCTCTCAAGATTAGGCGGCAGCGAGTGAGCTTGTCTAAAGTGACCATCGCTTTACTCAAAACCCTGACGTGACTTAGTAAATAGTGACTAATGACTGTTTAAGAATAATTATTGCGGAAGACATGTGTCTAATGACTGTATAAGAAATAATTAATACGGAAGATGTGGCAGCATGGCCTAAAGGTCTTATGCGGCCCCAGAAAGGAGCAAATTAACTGAACTTAGTTGCCAAGGCCAGGAGAGTTTTGGCGCCCTCGAGAGAAAAGATGGTCGAAGTTTTTTCATAATTACGACTCGTGTTTGACTTGTGTGTCGTCGTTTGTACGGTACGGTCGAATTCCTGAGGATGCCTCGGTGTAGAGGCGAAACGTACGTCGAGTGTGATTTGGTGTTCTCTGTGGTGAGTGCTCCGACAAAGTTGGCGAAGGACGTGACAAGTGGTTTAGTTTCCCGTGTTCGGAATCTATTTGTGATCTGGTCGCGGAGGTGGGAGGTGGGAACTTTAGGGAGGGTTGTCACATGTAAAGAACGTGACAATTTATATTGTTTCCCGAGCTCTTCCTATATTCGTGTTGTGGTCGCGGAGGTCAGTTAGACTTGTCACATTCTGTGTCGTTTGGAGGATTATTTGCCACAACGGTTACACTGCTTACGCGGAATTAGCAAAATAAAGGCTTATTTTAATCTTTTTAAGTACAAGTGCCTCTTGTAAGGTGAATGTGAATAAAATTATTGACGTGACAACGTCTTCTAATTCGATGGAGGCGGCTGCACGCACCAAGAAACATGACACATAGCGCATACGGCGTCACCTCGCTTTGAGTCGTGCCATTTAAGGATTGAAGTGCAAGCGAGAGCGCGGAACGAGCGACAAAGAGACAATCGGCCTCCGTTCTTATAACGTTGTCACGTTCAATTATCGTCAGTGAACCGACTTTACAGACAACCGCTTTCTTTTTTCTATTCTACTCTATCTGAGCACGTCAGCTTTCAGACAAATATCCGCATCGAAATCGGTCAATCCGTTAAAAAGTTATGCTGCTACAGACATGAGATATATACACAGATAACACAGATAGATCAAACTTATAACAGCCCTTTTTTGAATTTGAGGGTTGAAATACCTTAACAAGTTCCTGTCGCTTTTTTTATAACTAAATAATTTTTCGTAATCACTTATTTTTTTTATTTCGATACTACATCGACATCGATACTTTTTGCTGGTCACTAGGCTGGAGGCATAGCTTCAAAGAGTAAAGTAATAATACTTACCTATATTAGGTATATACATATAAATCTCCCCCCCCCCAGTCGGGGAAAGGCAAAGGATCTGTGTCCATACAGCCACGTCTTTCGTATTAATAAATCTTTTTCTTGTTATATATTTTTAATTTATGTCTTCCGTATTAATTCTTTATTTCAGTCATTAGTCACCATTTACACAGTCTTGTCTGGGTCTTGAGTAAAGCGGTGGTTTCTTTACACAAGCTCGTTTATGAGATTTGGCGGCAGCGAGGAAATCCACGATACACTGATTTCTTCACGATTATTTCATTAGCACACTTTCACTGAACAAAATCAAACTAATTCCCACCTAAATTAACCAATTTTATTCATATTTTACACTAAAATCAATAATTGTGAAAAAATTGCGACCATCTTCATTCACGATGGCGCCAAAACTCTACATATAAATCTATGCTTCGTTTCAAGCTGAATACTGAGTGGTGACTGTGTTCTGTCAACTGTCAACATTCGAAACTTAATTCGTCAAAATATTTGTAAACTAAAAATCGACTCCACCCAACCGCGAATGTAGTTTTAAATTATTTGTTTAAGTCAAAAATTTAATAAGTTTAGGCTATCCACATGAAACAAAACAATTAGGACATCATTTATTTTAGTTTAGTGTAGTGAAATAGCCAGTTGTAAATTAATGTCCATCAGTTGTAATACCAAGGTAAGTTTGAATTTCGATATTTGAATTAAAAAGTTTAGTTTGTATGCTGCAGATTTGTAGTTAGAAATATAATGTGTATAATAATTCTTATGTATTTCGTACTTTGTAGATATTACTGCATAAAACTGAGTAACCTTATATTACTTTCAAAGATTTGTCTATCTATCGTATTTGTGCCTTAATTTCAATAGATACATGCTTACGATAAAGTAGTTTAGTTTTGATTCTTTTTTACCAATTTTTTACAAACCGCGAGTCTCAGGTTCGATTCCTGACGGGTGCACGCATTTATAACATGAACATGGATGTCTGTATTTTCGGGTCTGTGTGTTTATTTATTTTATTCCATAGAAATATCATTTGCTAACACTCATAATTTGCTTGGAGTAAGATCAATTTGCGTAATTTGTCCAGGTATATTTATATATTTTAACCCTAATCACTTTTATTTAACTCTAAAATAACTTACAGTTTGTATATAATAGTAAAGACTGCATTGTATGTTTTGTGTATTTATTTTTGTGCTAATGATATATCGAGGAGAGGATGTTGAGTAGTCATTTTAGCCAAACGGGACTTGTGCTCATAATGTTCTTACATCATCACTATATAATATAAAACAAAGTTGCTTTCTCTGTCCCTTTATATGCTTAAATCTTTTAAACTATGCATAAGATTTTGATGCGGTTTTTTTAACAGATAAAGTGATTAAAGAGGCAGGTTTATATGTATATTTAATACCTGTCAGAAACCGGGGCGGGACTCTAGTACTTTTTAAAGCATTACAGTCTGGATTAACAGTGTCCTAACTTTAATAAAGCAATGTTGTAATAATAGGCCTCTTGCCTCTTTGGTCTAGTGTTTCAGTTGTTGGACTTGACTGCATGAGGTCCGGGTTAGAATCCCTGGGTCGGGCAACACAAGAAAATTAAGTTTTTCCAATTTTCTAATAAAAAAATGTTGCTCGGGATAGGATATGGTTGTTGGTCCCGGTTGGCGATAGGCTTGCCACCTATCACATTGTATGACTTAGTATCTTTGGCTAGTCGTGGGTACCCTGGTTGTGCCTCTGCCTACCCTTGGGTGTGGAGATATTTTTTTTTTGTAATAATAGGCAACTATGAGATTCTTTGTATAGGTTGTTCCTCGGAAGCACAACAGACCAGACTTTTAGGCAAATAAAACATTCCTACGCTTATAATATTAGATAAGTAGTATTACAAACATTTTCACAAAAATAAAGGGAAAAGTTACTGCAGACAGGATTTGAGTCGGTAATTTTAATATCTCGGTGACAATGCTCTAACCATTTAAGTTAGGAAGGATTTGTAGCTATTAGGTATTACAGAAAATTAAATATGCTAGTTATTTGAAACAGAAATATAAAATTGATTTCTAAGGCTTGCAAGTACTCTACGATGTAGTAGGTGTCTACATTTTAAACTCATGGCTTAGTTTTTTAAATTGATATATGGCTCACAATACACAATAGTACTAAATACAACCACCACAATGTTTTATAATAATTATAAATTGAAGCTTCTTTTGCCAGGATTTAACAATGTACTTTTAGTACTTTTAGTTTCGGCTATATTTGTCAAGCTTCGGAAATCTGAATGTATTTTAAAGATATCTATAATGAGTTGTTATAACACATAATTAATAATTTCGCTTGAAATAAGATTAGGTCAGCCAATTTAAAAAATAAAAGTATAAATAGCAAAAAGAAAAACTGTAACTTATTATAAAAACCTGACAATAGCCAACACAACAAAAAAATAACTAGCAAAATTGGTACATCTGTTTAGGTGTGATTAGATGATCATGCAATATATGGATTTATTTATATATGGAGATATAGATTTTCCTGTAAAATAAATGAGATATGAATAGTTTCCAACGACAAAATGATTTGTTTTGTAATCCTTGTATTTGATTCCAGTTCACAAAAACTAGTGGACCAATGTTAAAATATTTGAAGGAATCTAAGCTATAGAGATTATATCTTTTCTGATTTGCATAAAGAAAAATTTGGTGGGTAATAAATAAGATAAAATAACATCATAGTTTTGGTTTTGGGGAATTTCAAAGTCAGTTCTTAGTACATACTTCTCAGCAGTTAATCACATTCATGGACATGGCCTACAAAGTAATGTGTTATGCTTTGTAGGCCATTGCTTTTAGCATACATTGTGAAATCTACAAACACAAATTGTGTGACATCTTCCTTTAAATGTTTTATATACAAACAAATATTGTTTGAATATTGTAAGAAATTAATGACAATTATTTAGTATCTAATTAAGTGTGCTAGAGTGCTTGTTCTTGAATTATGACTAAGTGATCTGCATTATATTTTTTTCTTTAATTTTTAATTTATTATTTCCCCTTGTTGGTTCGGGCTCCTTTGCAGAATAGACCATCTGCCTTTCTGCCAGCAGCTCGTAAATGGCGAGCTCGAGGCGAGGTAATTCTATTACCGTCACTGACATCGTAATATCCTACTAGGTGGTAGAGTTTCGCAGCGAAGGTACCACCGCCTTACCTATTTCTGCCGCCATAACGTCAGTTCTTGCCGTTGACGTGTTCCGGTTCGGCGGGTAAGGTAGCTGGTAAACTTACTTTTGCTGGAGCCCTAACATTGGCCTCAGGTTGGCAACGCACCATTACCACCTTTGGTGTCTCTAGGAGGCTTGAATTTCTTACTATCAGGAAATCCCTCTGCTTGTTTGCCTTCCACTATCATAAAAAAAAATTGCTTTTAAACTCCTGTGTTGTCTAGCGGTCTGGTTTTTGGGCTGCTTTCCCTATTATTTTCACCATGACTGTGTTTGGCACTGTTGTATTTAGGTCTGGTAGCGGGTAATAAAGCCAGTATGCTTGCAAATTAGACCTAACACCCTGGCCACAGAACAGCAACACTTCTGTAACATTTTCATTTTCAGTCTGTTGTTTCTTACTGTCAGAAGAACCGTGTTTGTTTCCTGCTTATATCAATAAAAAATATAATTGTAACCATTAAGTAGGTAACATAAATGAAACTATTTCTTTTAATAAAAAAGTTATAATAAAAGAAGTAGAATTCACCTATTTTCTTTAAATTTAAAAATAAGGTAAATATTCTTCACACCCTTTTCCCCGAAGAAATAGGCAGAAGTAGAACCAGGACACCCACAAGGGTTTGCCACCTATCACCTACTGAACACATATCTAATCAACGGCAAATTATTTTTGTTAGAAAATTCGTTAAACAAATTTTATTTTTGTTGTCCGACCCTGGGATCAAACATGGGACCTCAAACCAAGTCCACGGGACCCCTAGACCACAGAGGCGATAAACAGCTTGTAAATAATAATATCTAATTACTTAGTGTCACTCCGGGTTATGTATTGATTCTAACTATAATGAATACATCCAAATCTGTATAATAAGCATATCAATATTATGCCAGAATAAACTACTCTAAAAACATTACATTCCTTTTTCAAACATTTTACAATGTTTGCAATATTAAGATTACTATCTCTATGTTAATGTCGCTAATATCAATCTACAATATGAGATAGGTCAATCAAAGTTTTGTTGCTAAGATATTTTTATTAATTACAAGTCGACCCGGCGAAGTTCGATCGCTTGTCATTACTAACAGTTTATATGGGAAATATTAAAGTATTATTTTCCTATTTTTCTCACAATTTTCCCGGTTTTATTCTCATGTCTCTATCTACCATTAGCAAAAGACACGTATTAAATAGACGCTAATTTCAACGTACAGAAATAGGAATAGGTTAATTAAAGTTTTGTTGCTAAGATATATTTATTAATTACTAGCCGACCTGGCGAACTTCGATCGCTTGACGTTAGTAACAGTTTATGTATAGGGAAAAATTAAGGTATTTTTTTTCTTATTTTCCCTACAATTTTCCCGGTTTTATTTTCATGTGAACCTTCTCCTGACAATAGCTAACAAAAAAATAATAATTAGCATAATAATTATGCTAATCGCTTATTGGTCTATCCGTTCAGGCGTAATGCGATAACCACGCGAAATAGGGATTCATTTTTCTATGTATAGATTAAAGCAGGTGTTTATACTTTTTGCTGTGAAGATCGACTTGAGAAAAAGTTAAGGGTTTAATGTTTTATTATCTATTAGAAATAATAATACGTATTTATATAATAATTTATTTTTATTTTGTAATCATAAGTAATTATTAGCAGTTTTACATAGTTTCTTACTATTTACAGTTTACACACATTTGTAGATAAAAAATATTCGATATTCGAAAATAAAATCTTGTAGGTACTTACTGGCTTAACCTCTAAGATCGAACGTTTGGTCACCACTGGATTAAAGAATAACAGCGGTTTCTTGGCTACTATACCTAGTAGCACTATCACTTATCTTTACATACATTAGAATGTAATATGTAAAAAATGTAATAATTATGTAATATTAAAAAAAAACAGTTATTGCAATGTGTTTTATACAGGATAAAGAACCAAAAACGAAGGTTATTATTTTTTTTTAATTTGTCGTTCACTTCACTTAAAAAATAGTGAATGGATTTTTATCAAATTTTGTGTAGACCAGGTTAACATTTCGATTTTTTTTCTCCGGGAAAATCTTTCGTTATTACTAACCGTAACCACGAAATGTCACTCAGCGTATGTACGAATACGATTCGCCAGCAACAATTAGTTGGGATTTGTTGTTTGAACGTAGCTGGCTATTAAGCTGCTTGCTAATAAGTAGAGTTACATTAGATTATAAATTATATTCAAATCGATTCAGCATCTTAGCTATGAATTATTGACAGTTGAAGAAATCACCTTTAACTTTTACTAGAGTCAATCTCAACTCTAGAGATCTATGCTTTCTACTTTTGTGTAATGTGAACACAGCGGCGGTGGTAGTTCCCCTTGTCAGTCCGGGTCCTCTGTGCAGAATATACCGTCCGCTTCCTTGTCAAGCAACTCGTAACGGTATCATGACAAGTGTCATGTTTCGGTCTGAAGGGTAGAGTAGCCGGTAGATTTGCTCAATAGGCCAAACATCCCGGCCACAGAACGGCGCCGCACCTGTAACAACTATGGTGGAGATAGGCTATGCGGTTGTCTCTTACCATCAGGAGTTGTTCGCTGTCTTATGTCATAAAAAATAGTAGGGGAGCGCAAGAGGGGATTTGTGTCAGGCGCGTCTTAGTTATGGTTAACACGTCTATGTATCAAATTTCTATATTATTATTTGAGACGCGTGTAGTCTATCTAAATTTTAATTGCTTGAAAATATACTCGAGCATGTTCGATTAATGAGATTGGAGCTTGACGTTCGGGAGAACGAACGGGAGTCAGGTCACACTTTCAACAAACAGTTTATATATTATAATATGTTCTAGTCATTACGGTGACTTGTCTGATTGACAAATTTTTGCCGGAGACACATTAGACATGTACGTTATCAATATATGATCCGCTGATCTGATCAAATGCCTATAATTGACCTTTTAGATTTTAGACCGTTTAAAATATAAACGCCACAAGGCCTTTTTTTATTCTCCACCATATAATCGACAAAGTCCAGTGACTCCATGAGTGACCACACATTTAGTATCCTGGGCTCCCCTACTAATACATATATTCGACAGCTATAATTCCGCAATGAAGGAAAAATGTTTATCAAAAATCGGAATATATTAAAGTAAATATTCAAAAATAGTATCTTTACATGGGAAAAGACAATAAGTAATGACTAACGCGTGTGAACTTCTTGTCATTGCGAACGTACTTCCATTCATTACGATTGCGAAATGTGTCAGTTTGTTAAACCTCTCGGTCTCACAGCCTTGTGTGTTAGAACCATTACTGGTACACAAGGCCCAGTTTACTTGTTCTATTATCAAACTTATGTCACACTGATAATAATTCTTATGTTAACATGGTTTTACCATAACGGAAGTGTATATGATTTTTTGTTTGCAAATCATTCTGTGATATAGATTTTTGTGGTGGTTTCTGGCATAGTTTGTGGTGGTTACTGACGTAGTTAATAATTGAAAGATGCAGAGAAACGTACCGAGAAGAGGTTTGTGTCTTATCCTTTTTGGTGATAAAAGTTTTTATGTATTATCATTTTGGCTTTCGCTTTACGAGTTAAATCAATGCTTATTGAATTCTATTGAATATATCGTAATATATTTATTGATTTTGATAAAATAGAGTTTATTTTTAATTTGATTGGTGAAAATTCGATGGAAATTTGTCACATATATTTTTGTAACATGGTAAAAAACGAAAAAAAAAAAATGGAAAAAATAAAGTCTCAAATTCGCCCTGAACACTATTCCAATTTATTTTTCTGAATTGTTTTGAATAGAGGTTAATTTCGGCTTCGTGCGGTGAATATTTTTTTGTTTATTTTATTTAAATATAGGCTTTAATTAAATATAGAGAAAATGTAGGGTTGTAATGGTGAAATATTTTTCTCTGATAGGGCGAGCAGTTTTGGAGCCTATTTTATGCAAACAAACAATATTGAAAATCTTTCTTTATAATATAACTCGTATACAGATATACAGATATTTTACGATTTTACAAGTGATGTTTAATTAAATATTGTGTGTATATTTTTTATGCGAATGGATACCTCCTATTTATAATAATAATATATGATAGTTGTATGTATTTGTTTTTCTTCGTTTTGGTCCGGGCTCGTTTGCTGAATAGACCATCTGCCTTTTTGCCAGCAGCTTTTAAAAGGTGAGCATAGGCTTACCGTCACTAACACCGTGACACTCTACTAGGTGATAGAGTTTCGCAGCGACTCGCTCCGGATTGGTAACACCTTACCTATTCCTGCCGCCATAACGTCAGTACTTGCCGTTGACGTGTTCCAATTCGGATTATAAGGTAGCCGGCAAACTAATTTTGCTGGAGCCCTAACATTGGCCTCAGGTTGGCAACGCACCATTACCACCTTTGGGGTCTCTAGGCGACGTGAATTACTTACCATCAGCAAATCCGTCTGCATGTTTCCTTCCAATATCGTAAAAAATGTAAGTACAATAAAAATGAGGATTAAAGAACTTATAAAATTGTTTATATGTATTAACACAACACAAACGAACTCTACTCGGCAGACCCGGACAAACACAGGAAAAATAATAGAGGAATTACAAAAATACTGTTATTATTTAGTTTTAGTTGTGTGTCGCCTCTGTGGTCTAGCGGTTCAGGTGTTGGACTTGACTGCTTGAGGTCCCGGGTTCGAATACCGGGTCGGGCAATGGATTGTTCCAATTTTCCAAAAACAAAACGTTGCTCGGGTTGGATATATGACTGGTTGGCGATAGGTTTGCCACCTATCACATTGTGGGACTTAGTGTTTTCGGCTAGTCGTGGGTGACATGGTTGTGCCTCTGTTTACCTCTTCGGGGATATATGGGCGTGAAGATACTTTTATATTTATACTTTTGATATTTTCCAAAGTCCTTTTATTGAATAAACGTTGACGTTATATATTGTTATTGGCTCCCGACTGTAAAAGATGGGTGTTATAAGTTTGACGTGTCTGCCTGTGGCATCATAACTCTTGAATGGCTGGAACGATTTCGATGCGCGTATTTTTTTGTTTGAAAGCTGATATGATCGAAATAATTCTTAGCTACATTACACACCTATAAGTTTCAAAAAAAAATTAGGTTTATACCTTGCATACGATTACATTGTAAAAGAAATGCATATCATTGTAAAAGAAATGCGTCTGCTGTTGCTTCAGCGGTTTATTAAAGCATTGTATGTACTATAATAAAAGTTCTATAATTAGAGTAAGTAGTTTTATATTATATAACTACTTACTCTGCGACTTGAAATACTATACATATCTCAGCGTAATGCACCTTTTCTATAATAACTTCAAAACACAAAATTTACGATTATGATAAACTATACGATGATTTTAGGTAGGTACCCATTGAATATTTTCTACGTCTAGTAAATCTCTAACTTTCTTTTGTTCTAAATTCAATGTTATTATAATATGTTTTCACATAACTTAATCATAATTTCGGAAAGTTTTAATGTACACGAATAACATATAACTTACTCGTGCTAAGATCATGTTAAATCAGCATAATTTAGTCGCAATAAAACTGAAATAACTTACGCCCAGTACCTAATATTTCAATAATTTAAACACAGTAAAACTTCAATAATTTTACGTGTAGTAAAATTTCAATAATTTTACGTGTAGTAAAATTTCATTTGCAATTATTTTACGCGAAGTCAAATCTCAATAATTACAGTAAAACTGCAATAATTTAGGAGCATTAAAGTTGCAATCATTTCAGTAACCAAAAAAACGCTTTAATTTCAGTGCAGTGAAACTGCAATAATTTAGGCACAGTAAAACTGTAAAAACGCATTCCTATTTCATTACAGAGTTGTAATTAAAAATGGTCATTACCATTGCCTCTTTAGTTCTTCTTGTTTAATCTGTTTCAGTGTTCTCTGCACCGAAAAATAATATTTATATTATGTATTAATAAATTAATATTATGTAACTCAAAAATATGTAACCTCTTAATCATGAGATCCTTTAAGAAAAAAGAATCGTCAAAATCTATTCATTATTGGCGAAGTAATCGCATAACAAACACACAGACGAATTAATAATCTCCTTAATTTTACAGTTTGTTTATTAAATATGTAAATAGATTATAGAACAGTAATTATAACATCAAGAACCTGACTTGCCGTTATCGTGGTTTAATATTCAATTCTAATTTGACCGACCTTCATTAGTAATCTAAGCAATTGATGATTAAATGTACCATGGAATATGCATTGTTACTAAGTAGGACAATAATTAAAATTGGCCATATGTGATAACAGCAGGCAACACAAACTCACAATATACTACACTACACCGTCGCCGCCGGCCTCGGCGAGGAAGAGCTCTTTTCTATCCGATGCCTAAAGCCGACCTGCGAGCCAATACTCCAATCGACCAACTCAGTAACAAGAACGCAGCACCAAGTCGACGTTCGGTCTTCCGTGAGATAGCCGTTGTTGCTGACGTTGTAGGGAAAATTCCAATCCATCTAAATAACTTGTCTCGCGCTGAGCACTCTGCTCTCCCACAAATTTCGGTGAAGTTACAAAAACTGCGAGGTTAGCAATACATTAGTCACTCATAAGAAAATTAAAATGCTTTGCTCTTAAGATATTTTTTAGAAATAACAGTTAAAATGTAAACTGGATTATAATTAGCAACCATGCTAACTAAGTATACTTCAAAATGTAAAATCGTTTCTTTTTATTATTTTTATGCGCTATGTTCCTTACAAATACGTTATATACAATGCTAATGAGTCAGTCGTCAGTCATCAGTTCGTGTTACAGATGAAATTCATTATATTATGTTTATGAATATATTTCCTTTTTTTCTATTTGATAATTTAATGTCTTCAAAGAAAGGTAGCTTTTAACTTTTGCGATTTTGTAAATTCAGATTTTTTTTTCTATTTGCGTAATCTATTCCTGTAGCTTTAATTTGTCTGTGCTCCCCATTTTAAGATTCCGATTTGAACCTTAACATCTCTAGAGTCAAAATGATAATTATTTTTTTGTCGGTTTCGCATTTAAGTTTTAATACCAGAATGTTAGTATGCTAGGCGTATTTTTCCTTCAGGATATTCATCTTTGTTTCCCTTCTTTTGAAATATATATAAATCAAGATTATTTTGCTTTTATACTACTCTGGCTATTTACCCGTCACTTCTAAAGCGTAGAATAGTTGAGCGGTCTTTGGCTGATTTCAATATCCATACAAACCTTAGCCTCTTTTTATTGTCTTTTTGGGGCTTGATTTTTGAGAAAAAAAGTAACGTATATTTAAACATATTTCTTTAACTATAATCTCTCGGGCAATACTAGTAACCTATGTACCGAAAAAGATAGGCCTTCTAGAGTTTTGTTGCTAAGATATTTTATTAATTATTGAAAAATAACAGCGGTTACCTGGCAACTGATCTAAAATATCACTGATAAAAGATCTCTTATCTAGAGATAGGTTATTAATTTTGGTGGCCGTATGGCGTATATGAATATCAAATTATAGACGTAAAAGCGTAACATACAGACAGCGTTTGTAATATTAAGTATGGATGGCATATAACTTACCTGTTTTATAATTGAAACTAGCTGTACAACCGTGTACATGTTGCGTAGAACAAAGTCACATCAGTCATTTCCCCGTGTTGGTCCGGGCTCCTTTGCAGAATAGTACATCTGCCTTTCTGCCAGGCAAAAAAAAGGCGAGCATAGGCTTACCGTCACTAGCACCGTGATACCTGACTAGGTGGTAGATTTTCGGATTGGTACCACCGCCTTACCTATTCCTGCCGCCATAACGTCAGTCCTTGTCGTTGACGTCTTCTGGTTCGAAGGACAAGGTAGCCGGTAAACTTACTTTTACTCGAAGTCAATATCCCGGCCTCAGGGTGGCAACGCACCATTTCCACCTTTGGTGTCTCTAAGCGGCATGAGTTTGGTAAGTCAGTCTGCTTGTTTACCTTCCAATACCATAAAAATAAACATTAAAAAAATCTAATAGTTTTGTCATTTTTTTTCCTTTTAGCTAACTCCTTATCTACCTACTTAAGCGTTAGCATAAAAAAAACTCGCAATCCTAATTAGTTTTATTGAAAATCTTCCGAAAAGATCACTTAGTTCCGCAGAACTCAATACTCTAATGTTTATTAAAGGATTCACTTATAGAGATAGGTGTAAACATCCAATGGTACTCATTAGACCGAATAAACGAATTCCTTTTACAACCATCAATTTACACTTAACGTTTTACTGAATCGCGTTCATTGTTTTTTGCAGATACAATGAAGACTAGGAGCTTGGCCGGTAACTGTGGCATTGGTGTGTTTGTCATTGCCCTTGTGACGGTGGCATTGGCATTTGGCACGCCTAATTGGCTCGTCAGTGATTATAGAATACGAGGGGCTAGACTTGACAGGTATATGGATTGTTTTATACTGGATTATTTTTATACTGGATTATTTTTATACTGGATTATTTTTATACTGGATTATTTTTATACTGGATTATTTTTATACTGGATTATTTTTATACTGTATTGTTTTATACTGGATTGTTTTGTACTGGATTGTTTTATGTAGCCAAGTACCTACCTAGCTGTGCCCTTGACTTCGGCCGCGAATTTAACAACTAAGTCTAAATTGAAAGTATCCCTAGCTACTCCTTATGTGAATTCTGACATTGAAGTCCCGTCAACATCGGTCTAGCCGTTTCCGAGATTTGTCGGAACTGGACTACTTTGCAGAGATTCATGCCGTTTTACTGATAAGACTCAAACACAACTCCGCGGAATTAGGAAAATGTAGGTTTATACATAATCTGTTATCAAAAAAGGAGGAGATTATATGTTCGACTCTTATATTTTTCAAGCATGTTTCTCTGTCATTTCTGATCAGATCTTAAAAAATATTTTTGCATTTGAAAGAGCGTACTTCCGAGGTACGGAAATCTAAGAAAACATTTAATTTTTGTGTATCTAAATGATTTAATAAAATCAAACTCTGTTTTTTGCAGTTTTTATCTTAAATCATTTTTTTTTTTGTTTTAGATTAGGGTTATGGAGTCATTGCTTCAGGTCGCTCCCAGATCCACTAGACCAATATCAGAGAAGATTTTTCGTGGGCTGCCGGTGGGTGTACGATCCTTTCACTACTGGATATGACAGAATACGTGGATATTTATTGCCAGGTATGTTAATAATTTTACATATTTATTGAATTTTTTCGACGTCGTCTTTGAAGTTATTATGCCCAACCTACGGTTATAAGGCCTCCGCTAAATACCTTCAGGATGATTCCATATTGAAAACCCAAAACCAAATTTCGATTACAGCAAATCCACACAAATCTACGGATCTAACATATACACGTGTAAGTTTTCGTAGGTACGGAATTAGTGTGGATTTGATATGTTCGAAAATTCAATTCGATTTTTCGAAACGTAATTCCGTATCGGTATTCCGACTGTGTGATGGACTAACGGCCAATGCTAATAATGTATCTCAATCTAATGGATTTCAAGCAATCTAGATAGCTGCGTATTCGCCGGCCTATCCTATACCTCATTCCCATATTTATCCTGCGCACAGATATATTATTGGCAAGCGATAACATAAAAATGGATCAAAATAGGGTTGTGTCAAGAGTCTCCGAAACCGGCGTGTTTGTATGAAAAGGGTTATGAATGTGAAGGAAGCAAGACAGGTTTGTCAGGATCGTGAGGTCTGGCACTCGATACT
>NJDC01000286.1:435808-464689 GCA_002245475.1 Calephelis virginiensis | reverse complement strand
CTAGATAGCTGCGTATTCGCCGGCCTATCCTATACCTCATTCCCATATTTATCCTGCGCACAGATATATTATTGGCAAGCGATAACATAAAAATGGATCAAAATAGGGTGGTGTCAAGAGTCTCCGAAACCGGCGTGTTTGTATGAAAAGGGTTATGAATGTGAAGGAAGCAAGACAGGTTTGTCAGGATCGTGAGGTCTGGCACTCGATACTCTCTGCCTACCCCGTAAGGGACTTGGCGTGAAGATATGTATGTATGTATGGATCAAAATATCAATCTTACACAGCGAGTTTTGGATTAGGATTCATTATTAATATTGGCCGTAAGAGATTTCTTTAAGAGTGCGATGACTCAACGGGTAATATAATATTTATTAATATTACGAGTGCTTTATAACTTTAGTAATATTTTCACGGTACAGTCATTAAGACAATGGCAAAAACAGCTTTGTTTTAATTTTAATTACAAGGTGAAGTGAACAAATCCCACGATCCAACAGGTTTTACTGACGAATTCACGTTTAAGTTAACGGGTTTTTCTGCTAATGCTTTCGGCTAATTTATTATAGTTCAAAAATATTTTGCGATATTTTTTCTTAGCCAGTAACTGGCGTGGAAAATATATATGTATAACATGTACATGTATTACATTTTAAAGCTTTTCTGGTGGTGCTATACTTGTATATTTAGGTACTTACAAACCTGTTTTTTACCTTCGCAAGAAACTCACAAGACTTGAAAATGTTAGGTGTTTGTCAATGTCACAGGAAACTATCCTATTTTTTTTTAATATCCCGGAAAGAAAAAGGCAATGATCGATATGTTTTTTTTGTGTTTGTGACGCGATTACACTACGCTGATACGTTGAATATATTTTGGTTGTTCTTTGTTTTTATTAGTTAAGCGAAGAGTCGTGTGGTCTCTTCTGATGGTAGGAGAGAATTGCGTCGCTCTTTTGAGTCCGGGATGTAAGGCTTATTGTGCAAGTCTACCGGTTACCCCACGCTCCAGATCGGTTCATGATAGTCATTATGGCGGTAGGAATAGGTAGGCTAGGATTCCCCGTGTTGGTCCGGGCTCCTTTGCAGAATAGACCGTCTGCCTTTCTTGCCAGGCAGCTCGAAAAAGGCGAGCATAGGCTTATCATCACTAACACCGTGACATCTGACTAGGTGGTAGAGTTTAGCAGCGACTCGCTCGGATTGGTACCACCGCCTTACCTATTCCTGCCGCCATAACGTCATGACGTGTTCCGGTTCGGAAGGTAAGGTAGCCTGTAAACTTACTTTTGCTCGAGGCCTAACATCCTGACCTTAGGTTGACAACGCACCATTACCATCTTTGTTGTCTCTAGGCGGCGTGAATTTCTTACCATCAGGAAATCCGTCTGCTAGGAAGGCAACCTATAACTTTAAAAAAAGAGGTGGTTCGTTGAATTCTACCCTGGCATGTAGCTGTACAGCACTACATAACATGTGGACTTGTTAGTAAAGACCTATGTTACAACTTGTGGTCGCCTTTTACGAGCTGCCTGACAGAGAGCCAGATGGTTTAGGCATTGTACTCATCGGACCCGGACCAACACGGGGACAGAAATAGATCTTTTTTTCGAAAGGTAAACAATGATGAGAGATGAGAGAGAGTCTCAGAGATAAACCCTCATGATATGAATCATGTACCTCGACGACATTACATTAATGCTCGATTCCTTTATTCAAGAAACGAGTCGTTTCGTTCACGGATGGTAGTTGTTTGTACCAATTGTAAAATAGCTAACTACGTTTGCTCGTATATTTTTGAAACGCTTTGTTACTTTTGGGTGGTCTACGAATAGTTAAACTTTTGGATTACGTTGCGTCAATTATAGGAACCGGGCATAAGTAAAATTGGAGCCGGTTATTTGCTTGCAGTGAAACTGCTTAAATTATTGATTTTAACCGACTTTAAAAAAGGAGGAGGTTCTCAATTCTTGTAATAGTTTTGATTTTTTTTTGTATGTTGATTACTTGGCCAATAGCCAACCAATTTTGATGGTTCTATTTTAGAAAGATAGGTCATGAGTTCGAGGTTCTCCCATGTTAGTTTTATCATGATCCTAGTATAGCTTCATTTGCTACCTTTCGAAAAAAGAATTATCTAAACGCGGCGTGGTACCCAATTAAATAGAGTAGATTTTTGCAGTTAAT
The DNA here is from genome assembly GCA_002245475.1 of Calephelis virginiensis. Taxonomy (NCBI): domain Eukaryota; kingdom Metazoa; phylum Arthropoda; class Insecta; order Lepidoptera; family Riodinidae; genus Calephelis; species Calephelis virginiensis. The sequence goes on along the minus strand of NJDC01000286.1, from coordinate 462,503 downwards.
GTTTAATATTGATGCATCATACAATTTCTGCGCTTAATTATGTAATAGACAGATAACCAAATTAGCGCTTCTTTTAATGCTGACGCAAACCTATAAACCAATGGTTTGTTTTCATTGAAAAAAGTGTGTACCAATCATATCCAAGTTTAGATTACTTTTCGACATTGTACAATTCTGGAAAATACCGAAAGTTATCGTTACTCGTTAACAAAAATCTTGGCTAAAGCGTTTGAAAATGAAGTTTGTACTAGCTGTCCCGGCAAACTTATTTTCACCCGTTCTGTTAGTATGGGAAAACTTAGAATTATGTTTTTCCTAGTTTCCACGCAGTTTTTTTCTTATCTTGAAAACTTTTCCCTGGACTTTGCCAAATTAGTCCAGATTGTTCTCGAGTTTTAGCGAAAATAACAAACAACATTTAATTTTTATATATAAGATTATTTCATTACTAGTATTTTTCTCTGTAAACATAGCGAATAAGCTAGGGACATTCTTAATGATAAGGCTGTAAACACACTTATGTCCAGGATATTGGACTACTGGCCACCCTCAAGCACGGAACACTACAACGCGGGCACTGTCGCTGATCGTTTCAAAAATCAAGTCAAGAAAAGAAGAAGAAAGTATCGTTATAAGTGTTGTTCACGTTTATAAGCATAATCTTTATTTGTTTCAGGTTTTATGATAGCAACACAGTTTTTCTTTACAATATGCCTCATCGGTGTTCTTGTGTCAACGGTTTTGGTCCTGATATTCTTCTTGTGTTGCGGTCCAGATCAGAATAGATTTCTGACGCTTATAAAGAGCATAGGCTACATTATGTTGGTTGCAGGTCAGTGTTTTTATGGACTACTAACTAGTTGTTGCCCACGTGGTTCATGGTCGCACAGGAATATTTTTCGGTATACAAACTATTCTATGTGTTAATTCAAGTTACAGTCTATGGGTGTGCCAAATTTCATGAAATTCGGTTCAGGTTGCGTGAAGGAGTAACAAACACACAAACTTACGCATTTATAATGTTATTAGGATATTATAGAATATTTAAAAACTCAAGGTACTTGACTAGGTAGGTGAAATGCCGTGCAGCAGCTTGCGCATTTTATCACCGCCTTACATGTACTGGGTCTTGCATACATCAGTGTTCACCATTATCGTGTTCCATGTCGAAGGATAGGACAGTCGGTAGACTTACACACGTGACCTGATATCCTGACTATAAGTTAGCGATGCACCATTTATCCACACTAATATTATAAATGCCTAAGAACTCTGTCTTTCTGTCTGTCTGTCTGTCTGTTACCTTTTCACGCCTAAACCTAAACCACCCAACTGATTTTGCTGAAATTTGGTATGTAGATAGTTTGCATTCATGAAAAGGACATTGGCATATTATTTTTTGGAAATTCAACCCATAAAAGGGTTAAAAGAGGTGTCAAAGTTTGTATGAGAAAAATATTTTTATTGAACATTTTTGCATGAAACTTTGAATTAATGCTTTTTAGTACTAAGTTTGTATGGGAAATTTAATTCTATTGAAATATTTTGCGTGACACTGAAATAATGCTCTGCAATACAAGTTATGAGATACATATATAAACGTTTTTTTGAAAATCAACCCCTATGACGGTTAACGGGGTGGCACAATTTGCGTAGGAAAAATATTTAACAGTAATTTTTACCATACGTCCATAACAATGAACCAGATAGAATAGTATAGAATAGACCCTGAGAAACAACATAGGCTTCTTTTTATTGCAAAAAAAATAGGGGAGAATGGGTATAAAGAGGGGATGAATGTTCATATGGAAATTCGATATTTTTAAAGCTGTAACAGTGAAACTGTTTTTAGACCCTTTTTGATAAATGAAAGATAATAGGCTACTTTTTATCAAAAAAATGAGGCGGAAATGGGTAAAAAGAGGTGATGAATGTTCGTATGGAAGTCGTTATTTTTGAAGATATAACAGTGAAACTTTCTATTCAGACACTTTATTAGGAATGAAAGAACATAGGCTACTTTTTATAGCGAAAATTTAATCAAAAGTATACTTATCAACCTTATTATAAAAGAATATAAACATGGAAACGTGCAAAACTACGTCACCGCTAAATGTGTTTAGTATAGCCAAATTAATTTTCCAGATTTTTCTCTTAATAAAATGAACCGAAACTCGCCTTTTATGACTAAGTTGGTATGAAAGCAGTTCGTCTATATTTTTTTGTAAGAGCTCGGAACCAAAGTCTATACTATCTATACTAATATTAAAAAGCTGAAGAGTTTGTTTGTTTATTTGCTTGAACTTTCAGTGTTAGAAAGTCCATTTATTGAAGAAGGCTATAGGCTATACATCATCACGCTAAGATCAATAGGAACGTAGCACCAATGGTAAATGTTTTAAAATCGGGGGATTTTTTCCTATTGAGGGCACACGCTGCGTTAACGGTGAAAGTTTCGTAAAAATCATCTATGAAAGAATTGTTCCCCTTTAAAAGTCCTAAAAAAAGTCCACGACAGCACATTTCTATCTTTTAAGGTTAGCTCACTATAACCTTTTTTATGCTAACCAAATTTGTTTTCAAATAATGCATTATTTACGAAGGTTATTTTATAAACACGATGTAAATCCCTATCCAAAAAATACGTCATTCATCACAAGTGTTTAATTTAAAACAAAATTGCATTTCACATCACTCGATTTGAATAAATATCTTAGGAGATATCGCAGTTTTCAAATAACACTATCAAATAGAATATAATCACTACATTAACAATATAGTTTAAAGACCGCGCGACACAGACGCGTGGTATGCGCGTGGTTGACTCCTTATGGAACGGTTGTGCTCAGTGCACTACTTTCTAAATTTATTCTTTCCAGAACATCATCGTGTAATACTTTTAAGATGGTATTTAAATGAAAATAGATTAAAGTTTGAAGAAGGACGTAGGCCGTTTGTCATCTTAAAATTTCAACGGGTAGCGTTGGAGAGTTAAATATTAAATAAATAGACTACGCGCGGCTTCGCCCGCGTTTGTCTATAAATTGGGGTTGTTTTTACCATTAGGGGACCCGTTTGATTGTTCACTGTCTTCAGATCCAAACAGTTGATTTTATTCCTTGTTGTAATTTAATTCCCCATTATAGTCTTTTGTGGGTTTATTTTTGGAAAAATATAGTCCATGTTCAAATATGGGTTTTGAACTATAAGCATATGAAATTTTATGAGAATCAGTGCAGCAGTTTAACCTTGAAAGCGTAATAGACAGACTTTTACATTTATAATATTAATGTTATTTTGTTCCCTTAATAAAGTGATTTCTCTTATAAGATTATTTCGTGTTACAATATAGTCGTTTCTAAAGAACCCACTGCCTGAGGCTTCGATTCTTGTTTATTTTTAATTATAATCACGTTTATTGTTAACTAGAAAGGCATTCAAGTAAGTGTTTTCGCACGTTCTTAGCTTGTTGTATTGTTTAAATACTTAGCAAACTAAAAAAAAGTTGGATGAATCATGTGTCATAAATCTAATAAAATACACAGAATGCTAAATTTAAACGTGATGTCTCTTATGATGATCACACGTTTTGTTTTTCGACCAGAAATAACAGTAATACGTGCTGTACCTACAATATATACAAAAATCGCGTGGTATATACACATAATTTCAAAACGACTGAACTGATTTTGGTGAAATTTTGTAACAACATGTAACTTGGTCCAATTTAAGATAGATTTATTAATACCCGCGAAGACCCTTAATATTTCTAATTGTTGGGCAAAGTTACGGCCTTCAGCTGATATTCATACACAATGACACCGTGAGGCTCTGGTTCGATTCCCGAGGAAGGCAGACATTTCAGTGATGATCGTCTAAATGTCTGTATTTACAGGTCTGTGTGTTTATTAAATTTATTACAGTATATTTTAAAGTATTTTTATGTATGTGTTTCGTTGACTAACAACACAAAATCTTAATATATATAAATTACGTATCACGTTGTTTGTCCGCGACGGACTTCTAAACTACTTAACCAATTTCGATCAAATTTGCACACCGTGTGCAGTTTGATCCAAATTGAAAGATAGAATAGCTTACAGCTCGATTTATGATCAAAAAATTACTATCCGGGGGAAGCCGGAACAGGCAGCTAGTGTATACTATATACATAATAACACAAAATAACATAGGTATATAATTTGCTTACTTTGGAGTTAGATCAATTTGTGTAAATTGACCACAGATATTTATTTATTTATTTATACTGCTTTTGAGTCTTGGTTTCACTAGGGCGAAAATGTGTTTTAAATATTTTGGGATAAAAGTAGACTATCTTTTTAAAAAGATAAATAAAACAAAGTTTTTATTTTACACATACGTCGTATACATAAAAGTTTCTTTTGAGTATATAAAACATGCTACCGGATCGGAACGTGGTCATTTAACATTTTACCATATGATATTTCTCAGGTAATTCAGCTGGAGGCGAAGTGCTTTAAAACCATTTTGTTATTTAAAAACCTTTCAGGCATAAGCGGCAGTATTGCAGTGATTGTGTTCGCGTGCTTTGGAAACACAGACGGATGGATGCCAGACCACCCAAATAACTATCTAGGTAATTTTTATATTAAACAATATTTAGACCCAAATATTTTTTAGTTAATATACTGAAGAAAGTAATAAAATAAATTAAAAAGGTATAAATTTGCAGTAGGTATACTAAGAATATGTTTTCTGCTTAAGTACATACTCAGTAGTTATTTAACTATTATTTGAGTATTAAATACGTGAATAGTGAAAATTATGGCACCCAATGAAATAAAAATAATTTATTTGTTCACAGTAATCGCGTTTAGAATACATGTATAAATTTGACGTATTTTTTGCGCGGTTTAAAGTAATGCTAATTCATTAATAGTCGTGCTAAAAATCGCTAAAGTGCTAAAATTTAAACACTCGTTAAACCCGTGTTTTTACTAAAATCTGTCTAAATACTGATTCTCAACCAATGACATGCTGCTACGTCATCGTCGTGTAGCATGTTATTGGTTGAATGTCAATTCTAGATAATGTTTAGTTAAACACGCATCTATTATTTTTTGTGGTAAAGCGGTATATCTTTGTATGTATACCAGAACGCCATACGAATTATGAAATACTGATGGGGCTTGGATCGCCCTAATAAGAATAATTGATATTATTTATCGTATTTTTTTTCGCTTCTGTGGTCTAGTAGTCCGACGTTGGCGTTGATTACATAAAATCTAGTGTTCGATTCCCGGCTTGAGCAACTCAAAAGACACGTTTTTTCAATTTTCTAATAACCAATTTGCCCGGGACTAGATTAGTGTCCGCTTGGCGAAAGGTTTAATATTAATAACACGTGTGACTAGGTATCTTTAGCTGTCCTGGTTGTACATCTGCCTACGACTCCGATGATACTAGCTTGAAGTTAGCAAGCGTTGTAATGAGAACATAATGTCTGTTTCAGGTTGGTCATTTGGTTTAGGCGTAGTGGGGGCTGTAGCGTGTCTAGTTACAGCGGCTCTGTTTCTAACAGAAGCCAATATTCAAGCGAAAAAGCGCAACCGACTCAAAGAATCACAGGCTCGCTTCGAATTGGAATACGAATCGAAAGCGTAATTATACATCACATTATACAGCGCCGGCCTAGACGGATAAATGACAAAATGCTATTGGAATTATTGGTAAGGCTCATAATTGGAACCAAACACGAATATCTATCACAGATACGAGTAGGAGTTTTGGCGCCATCGTGAATGAAGATGGTCGTAATTTTTTCATAGTTATTGAATTTCGTGTTTATATTGAGTGAAATTAGTTAATTTAGGTGGGAATTAGATTAATTTTGTTCAGTGAAAGTGCACAAATGAAGTAATCATGAAGAAATTAGTGTATCGTGTATTTCCTCGCTGCCGCCAAATCTCCATAGACGAGCTTGAGTAACAAAGCACAGTTTTACTCAAGACCCAGACATGACTTACTAACGACTTATGACTGATGACTAATTATAATTGATTAAAATTGAATTAAAATTTGATGCAAATTTCTACTTGACTAATGGCAAAATACTAACGTGAAGGCCAATACCTAAAGAAAGAAAGATACGAGTATATACTATAGGTACATATTTAAATACAAACTTAAGACATGTGCCCGGTTGGCGATAGGCTTGCCACCTATCACATTGTGGACTTAGTATCTTCAGCTAGTCCTCTAGTAGGGTCCCTTGGTTGTGCCTCTGCCTACCGCTTCGGGGATATGGGCGTGAAGATGCTTTTTAAGACATTTTGTGATATAAATATTGAACATTTAAAACATACTGAATTCTTAAATTATATCTGCGTCTGCGCAGTTACTGACGCCTGTAATATGCAAAATAAATAATTAATGGTTTATACTAATTAAGTACATATTTTTACGACTTGTGTATTGTGTATCACGAGAGTGTATAACGGTGCAGTAATATTGTAACATTTGTATCAAGATTTAAAAAAACGAATCTCAGTTTCATCAGTTTAATGTTATAAAGAATAGTCTTAGAGTAGGTAAGATATAAATGACTATGGCCGACGCTGTATCGACTATTGTAAAGTGTTCTTACAAAGTGCCTCAGTTTTGACGTTTTATATGATTAGTTATAGGTTATGATTAACATTATTTTAATTCGTAATAAGTAAGATTCGTCAATGTGACACAAATCGGTTTAGAAATATAAAGAAATTAGAAATGTAAAAACGCTTGAGCAAAAAAAAAACAACGCAAAAATCACAACTTTAAACTTAAACAAATTTGAAGTTATTTGTTCAATTCAAAAATAATTATGAACATAATATAAATTGTAAAACTTTTAACGATGATTATTGGTCAGTAAAAATATAATCCACAATTAAAAATTAGATAAAAAAATGCTTTAATGGTCAAGCCGAATCACATATTTATGTGTGTTCTAATTATTTATATACTAATTTTTGACTCTATTTTTATAATGTCACACAATGAATGACATGAATTATATTTGTCATACACTTTACTCTGTAAATAATTATTAGTGACGAAGAGACTTTGAAAATAATCTCGGAAAGTCCAACTTTATTCATTTATCTTTTTATTATATTAACAACGTCATGAAGCGTAGTCATCATATTGACTTAGTTTAGGCAAATTTAATGACACTGCTTAGTATTTTTAAGATTTTGACAATATGTAACATCACATTCCAACACATATTACCAAATATTGTATTTATGACCACCGATTTATAAATATGACGTACAGAAAGAACTTGCCTGATATAAGCTTTTGAAATGTAGGTTTAAATAATAATATGTCCTTGCATGCTGAGAAAAAACACATGAATTCAATTATTAAAAGGCAACTACATATAAAATGTTTTATAGATCATTTTGGAGGTTACAATTAGCAGAAAATTGTATTGTAAAAACAAGGAAATACTGTAGTTAATCTCAGATTTAATAAATTGTTAAAGAATCTCTACCGTGAAATAAGCTTATTCCATTTTATGTATGTTTATGTTAAAATATTTTGAACATTAATTAATCACAAGTTAAACTATATTGAGCTAATATTTGTAACAATTTATGCATTTTTTGTTCGATATAAATTAATTTTCACAATTGGAATTGAAGCTATAATAAAATCATATTTCACGTTTCAAAATAACAGTGAGAAATAATTCTTCCAACTGGATGGATTTAGGTCCAAAAACTTATCTTAAATATACTTAATTCAATCTTTTATAATTTAATATATATGAAGTTTTTATATTCAATTTGATCAATTAATTATTTAAATTTTTAATAATAATATTGTATCTCTGCTTGCCTTTTCGGCAGATATTTTGAAATCTTGTGAAGATACTTGCTATTTATAAAAATGGTTAAATAAAAATTAATTAAAATAATTTAATGAAACGGTATATAGCTATATTAAGCAATGCTTTAATTATCATTTAAATGAGATAAGATGTACAACATTCCAAATTTTTATTGTTACAATAGTTACTATTAATAAAGAAATAAACATTAAAAAAATCAGTTTATTTGCGAAACAAAGAATCTTATATCAGTCATAGTAACACGTCTAATACATTACATGGTTATAAAAACACACGAATTTTGTAGTATATTCTTCGTTTTTTTACAAATTTTGAAGGTATTTTTATATTATGTACGTCTAATTACACAATTAGATTTAATTGATTAATAAGTAAGCACAGTAATTTTAAAATTATACATTTTACGCACGTGTTTAGATCTTAAGTTTTTTGTCATTTGAAAGTTTGTTTTAAATTCTGAATGATTTGTTAAATTTTATTTAGACATGTTTGACTAAATAAAGTATAGAAGAAAAAAAATCAAATCATGTCGTTACTAATGTATAAAGGAAAGAAGGGAAAAAGTTCTTTAATATAAAATATCGCGCTATATTATTTAATCGAGATAGCGAAATTTATTTTCTAGAAACAACTAAGATGTATTATGAATTTACACCGATTTTTTCATATGCAAAGGCAATATCTGTGTTAATATTATGCCTACAAAAATTTTTTATTGTAATTGGTGTTTGCAAATATATAATTCCGAGTCGATGTAATTGACATTCCGAATTTTCGATTCCGAAAAAAATGTAAAAGGTAATAATTTTATATATGAATCTCAAAAATTGATAAATAATCGAATCATTTGCTGCTGTGTCGATGTAAGCTTAAGTTTTTTAGGATTTTTATAAAATTAAACTACGTACTTTTATCTCTTATTGCAATATTGACTTGTATTTTTAGTTTATGTTCAAGATTACACTTATTTTTATGGGATTAAAACCCTTTGGTTTTAACTACTGACAATGTGAAATAGTTTACGCTAGGAAACGGTAAAGAAATGTTATCATTTGCAAATAACATTAAATAAATCGGTAAGTAGTTATAGTTTTTGTATCCGTCCTATATATTTTTTTATTTTGTTTTTGTATTTTTCAAATGTACCGTATAGTTGATACCAATAATCCGTCCATACTTTGATCGTCCTTGATATATAATATGCTCGTTAATGTGAATTTGACAATTTGACAATGTGTTGAATGAAGAGTGAATATTGTATATTTATAGTTTGATTGCCATAGTGTTTATTGACAATATGAAATAAAATTTTACTACATTTTTCTTGTTTTATTGTGAAAAAACCGGTCCGGTGAACTTCGCTTGATATTAACAGCTATAAATTGTATGGAAGAAATTTAAGTATTGTTAGTTCCATTTTCCCTATACATTTTTCCGGTTTTTCTCTATAAGAACCTTGTTCTGAAAATAACTAACACAACAAAAAAGAATTAGCAAAATTGTTTTTTTTCCTATTTAGCAAAATTGGTTCATCCATCAGGTCCGTCAGGTGTAATGCGATAACTTTGGGCAATGGGGATTAATTTTTAAATACATACTTTATAATTATTATATGATTACGACATACCGGATATGGACGTGAAGATACTTTTAACAAACAAAAAAATACCATCACGCCAACGTATGCTTATCTATATTATATAAAAATGAATTCCAATTCGCGTGGGCATCGCATCACCCCTGAACGGATGTTCTAATTTTGCTCTTTTTTGTTGTATAGGACCTATACGACCTATACGACGATGAGAACCTACTCCTGACAATGACCTATACTATAGGACATTGTCAGGAGTAGGTTCTTATGAAAAGACAAACCGGGAAAGTGGCAGGGAAAACGAAAACAGTAATTTGTTGTTTTAGATATTCATGTCAAGCGATGCGAAGTTTGCCGGGTGGGCTACTTTTGTATAAGTATTATAATTTGATACTGAAGTATCTTAGTAACCTTCAAGTATAATAATTAGGTATTGAAAACGAATGAAATGTCTGAAACAACTGCTAATAAAACCATTGGTTATTCGATTTCACGGTTCCATAATCCACCTAAAATATATAGTCAAGTGCGGATCTATACCTAAAAAGGATTTATTGGCAAACTCCTTTGAGAATTGATCAAATGCGAGCCGGAATATAAATTTTCTTGTGATCCATACAGACATCTATGTTCATCACACAAATACCTGCCCACGTCGGGAATAGAACTTTTTTTTGGCGGAAAATTGCAAATTAGTGCAAACCTTTGTGGAATGAGTTACCGAGGGCGGTATTCCCAAACGATTATGACTTAGGAACCTTCAAGAAAAGAGCGTACTCATTCCTTAAAGGTCGGCAACGCATCTGTGATACTCCTGGTGTTGCGGATGTCCGTGGGCGGACGTGATCACTTTCCATCAGGTGACCCACTTGTTCGTTTGCCTCCTCTTCTATTAAAAAAAAAATTAAATAATTTTATTTAGATTTAAGTATGGATTTCCGCAAAGTAACGCCTTCTATCAATTTTCGAACTAAATGAGTTTGAATACCGTACCGGACATTGGCAAAATAAGTTGTGAAAAACGATTGAAAGCCATATTTATAAAAGAAGAAGAAGAGCAGTGGGTGGACATTATGGAACATCAACAAACTTTATTGCAATGTGCACGCCATTTTAAACTTTATTAGTAGTATTAGTTTATTTAGTAGTGATATAATTTGAATGTAAATTTTAAATTTGTTTCAACCGGTCACAAATACCAACATTTCAGCAACCATTTTTGTGTCGTTCGATTGGCAATATCGTTTATGAGACAACTGACTACTACCCTCTGTTAAAATATAAATTTTTCTATCTTTGTTGTTGAGAAACACATCGTTGAGAATTTGTCTTAAAAGTTTTACTTCTTTAATCTACGTTTTCAAATTAGTGTTCAGTTATTAATTTTACTGTTTTTAGATTTTCAGTAAATCATTGGACGTTTTAATGCCATTAACTTAGTGTATTTTTAGTGTTATTGTGTTTAGATCTGGTGTGTGTTCATGCTTGTTCCGTTAAGTTTAAAGAAGATTAAGATTTACGTGTATACCTATATTAAAATAGCATAGCATAGCCACTTTGCAATAGGAATGTCAATGTAATGTCATGGACAACGTCTGTTGAAATATTCAAAACATTGTTCGTTTTAAAGATGAAGTATGTAATGGTGTCTTTATTACATTTACCGCGGGGCACCCTGTACACAAATACCAAAATTAATGAAACTCAGACTCAGAATTACAGTACTATGTTACTTATCGTTCAAACCTGATCCTACAAATTTGTGCCTCGTCGATAAACGATAATAGTTGTAAGGTTTACGTCGTAAAATTTAGGTTTACGTGTATCGTAAGGTAAGTGGTGCAGTGGTACTTGTGAAATTTACTATGATAAAATTTTGTAATCATGACAAATAATATTCTACAGAAAATGGTAAAATTCTAGTGTTAATTATTAAACATGTAATCAAAAAATCGACTTTTATTTATTATCTTTATTAAGTCATGCTTGTACCAGTAAATCTGGTCGTAATATTTCGATATTGGAAATTTAATAATACTGAGCTATTTTTATCGAAAAAAAGCACATCACTAACATTTATCGTAAATAATTATCGACTTGTCCCATCACTATCCAATGTCAATTATGACAGCTTGTCAGTGGGGCCAACATTGTAAAGTTTATGGTTACGCTACAATATTGTGTGGTTGGTGTTATTTGCCGTTTATTTCAGAGCTGAACTAAATATAGGTATTGCCGTCTCTTAGAACGTAGTGATTATATACTCTTTGAAGAAGAGTGAATATTTTGGAGGGTACTACCTCCCTTAACCAAGACTAGACATGTTCCTATGACAACCTTTGAGTATTAAGTTGGTTTAATATTATAAAATGGCAACTTATGACTAATTTTACATATTTTTTTAATTGAATTTGATAGCAACTTGAACTTAACTTGGCAAATGCTTCTTCTTTTATTAATATAAATATAGCCTTCGATCGTTTTTCACGACTTACTTTGCCAATGACAAGTTAATTCTTATCAAAGAGTATATAAAAACTACGTAATAAGAGGCGGGACTTCCATAGATACATAGCAAACCCGAATTTGTATAAAGTTTACTTGAAAATTTATAACCCGTATAATTAGAAAGTTCATTCAGTTATAAGGCAACTAGTGTCATGATTTGGGCGAATGAAAAACACAGCAAACTTATTTTCTTTATTTTTTATATTAAAGTTGCGTTAAACTGATCCTTATCACAGAGATTCTTAAACAGACTCATTAGTACAAGCAGAGATTAGTAAATATATACTCATTAGTACAAGCAGAGATTAGTAAATATATATTGTCTTTGGTACAAGTCAGGGTCTTGAGTAAAGCAGTGGCTTTGTTACTCAAGCTCATCTAGTGAGATTTGACGGCAGCGAGGAAATAGACGATACACTAATTTCTTCATGATTTTTTTTATTGGTGTACTTTCAATAATAACGAAAAGATTACGACTATCTTTATTCATGATGGCGTCAGACTGGCAAATGCTAACACTCAGACCAAAAACTGAAATATGTAATGTCAGCTGTCAATCTCAGTTGTCAAATTTTAAAGTTTGTAAGCAGAGGTCAACAAAAACAATATTTTTGAATTTATGTATTTTTTTTTCAAATTATAAATAACAACTTAATTGAAGGAACTAGTGGCAATAAAAAAATAATAAATTAACTGATTTTAATAAAATAAAATCATGACGACGGCAACGAATAACGAATACCCCAAAGCATCAAGTAAGCAACCGGGGCACGCCCTATCTCTATCCTATAAATCCTATGTATTTAAAAAATTGTCGCGTATTAATAACATTTTTAATTATTTATACGGGATACTCACGATATCTTTTTATTTTATTTGTCGATATTTCCGCCTAGTTGCATAGGCCGTGGTCGACAAATAAAATAAAAAGAGATCGTGAGTATCCCGTATAAATAATCAAAATGTTATTTAAAGAATGATCAGTATTTGAATTATTAATCATTTCTATGTTTTGTAACTGTTTCTAGATGCAACGTTAGTCGGAGCCTCGATAACGTATGCCGCTGGGTTGTTTTTACTATTATCTTTTGCTGGTCCGTATTGGATAGAGTCCTATCCAGAAATGTTTTCGTCGTTCAAACACATGGGTCTTTGGGAGTACTGTTTCGATCGCTTCAGATTCCCGTCATACCAATACGACAAGTATTTTGATGGATGCCATTACATTTTTGGTGAAGTAAGTTTAATTAATTTGAATAAATATTTCATATTATAAACTAATTTTTTTTTAATACGAATTATTATACCAAGAAGTAAAAGATGGTTCATTCAATGGAAAATACCTTTCTCTTTATCATAATATATACTCTTTGCTCTATCTATCCAATGCTGTATCTCTGATTTAAAAAAGTTATTTTTTTTCTGAAATCTATGCTAAATCTTTTAGATTTAAAAAAAGTGAACCAGTGGATGTAGATAGAGATATAGAATATATTATATGTGTATGTATTAATTCTCTACAGAATAAAAAATCAAGGAGGTGAAAATGAAATCTAGGAATCCAAGATCCCGTCAGTTCTTTTCAGGTTCAGTCCAAACAATCCTTTTTAAAACAGGATTTTGGATAGAAATCTTGACACATTGAAAATAAATTTAATAATTATAAGAGATATTTACTTTGACTTGAAATAAAAGCTGTTTTAGCAATGGTGACATATTATGTATGTAGTTTAAATTGATAGGTAAAGAGTTTCTTCAAAAGTATTTGAATATACCAGAATAAAAATAAAAGAAAAAGAATAAAAGATTTTAAAAGTTAAATTTTTGCTTGTCATAATTGTTTTTTAAAAATTTAGTTGAATTGAACATTGCTTTTTGTAAGAAAGTGAAATTTATACACAAATTTTTATCATATTATTTCACGACCAATTTTGACTTTGGACTGATTTTATTTTTGAGCACTTCACAAAAGTAAAAAAAAGAGAAGTCATGTCTTGTTTAATTGAAGCACTTATTCCTTTTTAGATCGCCTCTTTGGTCTAGCAGTCTGGCACCAGACTTCTTAAGATTCTGGGTTTGATTCCTAGCTTGAGCAACAATAAAATAGATAATGTGTTTTTTCAACTTTCTAAAAAAGATAGTGTTGCTTGGGATGAGAAATGTGCGCGGTTGGCAATAGGCTTGCCATCTATCATATTACGGGACTTAGTGTCTTTAGCTAGCTGTGGATGCATTGGATGTGCCTCTGCCTGCCTCTCCCTGGATATGGGCGTGAAGATACTTTTTAAATCAGGATTTTAAATGACAATTAAAACTTTTACAAGTTACCTTAAATAAAGACAATTATTTGACAACTGGACTATAATATATCCTGCCTATTTTTCATAGCTTTTGTAATAGGTTGTAAAAAAGTTTAGCTAAATGCAGTAGAATTGAAATCAATATCTTAATATGTATCAACTGCGTGTCACAATGTTTGTCTGCGGCGGACTCCTAAATTTCTTAACTGATTTCAATAAAATTTGCACACCTTGTGCAGTTTGATCTAGTTTGAAAGATAGTATAGTTTACATCTCAATGATCAAAAAAATTACCATCCAAGCGAAGACGGAACAGACAGCTAGTAACCTTTAATTCACAATTCAAAACTTTTTTAGGAGCTGTATGTGATCCGTGAATGGCTTCTGCCAGGTTGGCTTATGGCTGTACAAACGTTTGTGACGTTGCCTCTGATGTTGTCTTTCACTGCACAAACGTTGCTAGCACTAGTTATTGTGAGGATGCCCCTTCGTACTGTCCTCAGATACGAATGGCTGTTTGTGTCAATTTCTTTCATTATGATTGCATTATCAAGTAAGTATTTCTACATATTGAAACCTAAAACAGATCTCTTTTAGACATTAAACATATTAATAAGTGTGGATGTTTTTTTGAGTCGAATTTTTTTTTTGTTTATTTGTTAGCTTGTGTTATAAAATATCACAAGTAAATCAAGGGAACAATTTTGATCAGATTTTGATTATATACAGCATGGTAACCATCCTTATGGTACATGTACAAATTTGTCTTTATGGTACATGTACATGTGTAAATGTAGCATACTACATGCTAAAGGTGGCCTGCCTTTCATAAAAAATGCTCTAACAAGTGCAGAGATATCTTAAATTTTTCGGGAACAGTATAATTAAATTAAAGATATTCCCATTTTATAATAAAAAACTTCTTTTTTAAAAATATGTTCAAACAGAAAAATTGTAATAAATTGTATTGTTTTTCCCTTTTTGTAATTATCTTAATAAATTTTTGCTTATTTTATGTTCTGAAATATGTTTAGTTTGTTTTGACCTAACATACAATTGTTGTAATGCAATGTTTAATTTCCAGGTGTATTCCTTTTCTTAGCAGTGGCAATATTTGGCGGAAATTGTTATCGTCGAGATTGGTTGCTTTACCCATCATTTAATGTTCTGTCCTGGTCATATGCCTTTGCTGTAATTGCATTTTTCCTTTTCGGTAAGTATTTATTGTAACCTAATATAATTAGCAAAAATTAATATATCAGAGCACAAATTACACAAATACCTTTAATACAATGTTACTAATACACAGAAATACTTAATAGATATAAAATAAATTTAATAAATACTCAGGCACAGAAAGGAGAATGCTCACGAAGTATGGAAAAAAACTCAGGCCCGGCGCAAACAAATCATATATCAGTTTATCGGCATAAATGAGTAATGAAATGTCATATAGGTGCCAACACCGAAAATGATGGCTAAATGTAGGAAATTGCTATTTGTTTTTTGGTAGGGTCTCTATTTAAATTGATCAACGTTAGACATCATTTGGATATGTTGATGATTATAATGATATTCAAAGGGTATTAAGGTAAAGTAAAGGGTATTAAGTATTAAGCGAGTAGAAAATAAGAAAACAAATGTACAAATAATAAGAACATAATTTGTTATAGATTATACAAAATCCTCATTTTCTATATCTACTATTAAGCTTTGCATTGAAAGTGCGGGATGGGCAAAACCGTCTTGGTGCTTTGCCGAACCAAGAGAATATATGCTTGATATTAAATGGGCATAAAAGCCTAGAGTCCTTTTCCCATGTACAACATTAATATTCTGCAATTCCATTTCTCCTACTGTCTCATTTATATAAAACGTTTGTATAATATAGTCTATTGCTCAAGTGCCCTTCCAAAAAACAAATATCAAATTCCCACGATTAGCCATTGCTTTATCACATTTCATTAGTCATTTATACCGATAAATTGAGATACATTTCGTTTGCGCCGGGCCTGGGTTTTTTTGAGCATTCTCCTTTAGTCTAAGTGTGTGACACAGATGTTTGTCCTGGTTAGGAATCGAGTCTCATTGATGGTCTGTGGTATTAGGAATATAAGCTAACTCCTTGACCATTTTGGTATTTAAAGTTAGCACCTATAATAACTCGCTCACTAAAATTTAACTCATGATCTTTTCAAAACTCTAGCTCTCAGAGTAATAAGACAAAATATGTATGTAAGTAATAAGACATTGCAAAATTTTTAAGAAGAAATAAGAAAGAAAGAAAAAAAAAATTATTTGCGGAAGATGCATGTTGAAGTTGTTACAAAATTATTTAAGCTTTCCAACATTGTGGTGTGCAAATATTTTTAAAGTAATTAATTATGTACACAATGTTTTAATGTTCATACAAAAATAGATTTATATTTATTACTATTTGAAATAGAAATTACAAGCAATTTTAAAATGTAAATAAATTTAACCCTGTCTACCATAAACTACCACTTGAAATGAAAAAAAAGAATACTTCTTTAACGTCGTTGTGCTCTTTCCGCGCGTGATGGGTAAAAATGTAAATCTCATGAAATTACTCCCTAACCATTAAAAATATCAAAAAAGCACAACATTAATATTCAAGTTTTCACGTCTACCAAAGTGCAACATTTTAAATTTTTAAAAAAATATGCACATTATAAATTCGTAAAATTAAAGGCAGATGAATAATAATACTAGTCATGTAAATAAATTCTGTTACAGGTTTTGCAGCACTTATCCTATTCTTTGAATCTCGTAAGTTGTATGAGCTGCGTTCAGAAGCAAAGAATCTTGTTGCCCAAATGCAACATAGCCAGCCTGAGCATGCCTTGCATCAACTACGTGATCAATTGCAACAACAGCAGCAATTAGGTTACTTTAGACATTAGTAATATTTTAACACTAACATTTATTTCCACTTTAAATTTATGTAGTTGTTTTTAAGCATAAAAAGACGTAGTAGTAGTGTAAATGACTCATTAGTCGAAAAATGTGACTGATGTTATTTTTGTATATTTTGACAGTTTTACGTATATTGATTATTTTTTAAATCATTGTAGATATTGGAGCCTATTCTAAGTTGCCTAAAACTTAGTTTTAATAATGTTATGTCAAACAAAATTGAAATTTGTACGGTCAAATTAAATTGCAGGCAACAATTCTACAGATGTTAAGAAAATCCTTGGAACATGTGAATTAAAATCATTACAATTACTACACGCTCATTAATTTGACGCAAATAACAATGAGTTTTTTTTTATTTTCATTTATTTGACAAAGGATTATGTCAAAATTAAGTTTTAGGATGCAACAGAATAGACACCATGAAATATCATCTACAAATTCAACATCATTCATCTACAAAGTGTGGATGTAAGGAAACATGTTGTCCTACAGCCTCCACATTTAGCCAGTATTCCAATAATTAGGTTAATTAGCAATTTTTATTTTCTTTCATGGTAATAGTTTGTGACACAAATGTCCAACATATTTTATTAATATTTTTCGCTTAAAAGTCTAATTCCTAACGTCATCGCCCATTACTATCGTGCTCCGGTTTAGTGAGTACGCTTTAACTCTCGAAAACAGTAAACATACTAGCGTCATGTTGATAATATCTCAAGTTTAGGTTGGCAACGCACAATTTCTATATTTTTGTCGTGTATTTGTGTATGCTTACCCAATTGAAACGTAAATCCTTAACGCGCGGTACACGCGCTGAGCGGGACGGGAGCGAGATAGAAAAAAGTGTCAAGATTTTTTCCTGACACTTCTTGCCATAGTAAAAATTTCAATTCGACCAAGGTTCATAGTTTCGGTTTTTTATAATAAATATTGCAGATACAAAGACTTAACTAACAATAGTATTTATGTTCTAAAGTTTTTTTATACTCATATTTTTCGTTTGGGCATGTTAGGTTGTTTATAATATACTTTATTATGTACAGTCCTTATATAAATAAAAAATAACAAAAAAGTATAAATTAATAATAACGGAACTATTTTTTTTCTAAATCTAACAACATGATGAGACCGTACCATAACCTCCGCTAGGAGTATATTGATAACATAAAAAAGTTTTATTTTATAAATTTCTCTTGTCACATTTATCAAGATCTTGTGAACATTGTTCGATTTTATTACGTTTTAATATTAATTATGCCGAGTTTGGCATACTTAATTTAGACATTTATAAACAACTAGCCAACCGGCGAACTCTGTATCACTTTACATTAACCGCTACTAACAGTTCGTATTTAAAAAATAAGGTATTATTTTTCCCATTTTTCTTGATATTTCCCGCTTCTTCTTTTCATATGAACTTTCTTCTGACAACAACCAACACAACAAAAAATAATTAGCAAAATTGGTCCATTCTTTCAGGCGTGTTGCGATCAGTACGCGAAATGGGAATTCATTTGTATGTATGTATTAAACAATAAACAAGACCATTCGTAGTGGGACTCCAGAAGTCATTTACATAGTGTTCAAAATGTGTTCAACAGAATTTTAAATTGATTTACATGAAATAACAATACACATTAATATACGACTTGTGACAAACGCGACGAAAACGAATAGAATAATTTACTCCTAGCGGAACTTTTCGTAATATGGTGTCGTCATATTAAAGACGGTGGCGCTCTCATTTTTATTTACTTTTTTTGTATGAGCAACAATGCAAATACGCATTTTATAATTAAATTAAGCGTATTTATTGCCATTAATAATTGTAATATTATAAAATGTAATAGCGATATTGATGACATTCCGACCATTCATGAGTATTATATTTTTGTATCTGTTAAGCTTAAGTTTTCGTTAAGATTAGTCAAGTGTAAAAATGTCTGAAAAGTAAGTTTTATTGCCATAAGTTCATAAACATGATATGAAATAATCATTCTGCCTATGCATAGAAATAATACTGGCATAGATACTGTCTAGTTAGATTTATTAAAAAAAAACTGTTAATCTTCAAATGAATTTATCGCTTTTGTGGTCTAGCGGTCCCGGGTTCGATTCCCGGGTCGGGCAACAAAAAAGGTAATGCGATTTTTCCAATTTTCTAATAAAAAAAATGTTGCTCCGGATTGGATATATGCCCAGCTGGGGATAGGCTTACTTATAGGATAGGCATCTATCATATTGTGGACTCTTAGTGTCCTCGGCTACTCGTGGGTGCCTTGGTTGTGCCGCTGCCTACCACTTCGGGGATACTAGTGAAGATATACATTTTTTAAATATTTAATTTAATGCATTACAAATTTGAAGTTTTCGAATAGCAGTATATAAAAAAACGGTAGTTAAGTATTGATGACGTCTTGATGATGTCACGGGTAAGCAGTAGTACTTAAATGTGACGTCATATCGACAGCGAAGTGAAACGATCATAATAAAAAAATATATTATCATTTTAAACCTCAATAATCACTTACGCGCTCACCCTTACTACATAATATATCCTACAAATATTAAAATGCGAAAGTTTAAATGTTTGTTTGATTGTTTATTATTCCTTTACGCAAAAGCTGCTATTAATAATAATGGGTCAGCACATAGAATAGCACATTTATCCCGAAAATGTTCCCGTGGGATTATTTATCACGCGGGCAACGCCGCGGGCCACTACTAGTTACTAATAATAAGAAGAGTGAATAACACATTTTAGATATGAGTCTTAGTTATTTACTGACTGCGGTGGAGTAAGTGAGATAAGAACTCGTCTGTTTGGGCCTTAATTGTACAAAATAAAAATATAACCTTTAAAATTTGAAATCAAAGTGAATATTTTTTGTAAAATGTACTTGAATGAAATCTACAATTTAATGAATAGTGAATCTTTGTGTGAAATGAACCTGAATGATATCTGATAATTTTATGAAACACGAATCTCTTTGTGAAATGTACTTTAATGTAACTTCACTGTGAAATTAATGTATCCGTCCAAATTACCTTTTTTAATTTTAAGTTGCATTTACGATTTTAATAAAGTGTATTTTTATATTTCTTTGTTTTATTTATGACGACCCCAAGCAATATTTTGCAAACTTTTTTTGGATCAGGACCATTTGTCTAAAAATCAATACTGGGCAGCAAATTATTATTTTATCAAATAGAAAACTTAAAAATGTATATTTTAAATTTTCTAATAAAAATAACATTGCCTGGGATTTGACATGTGCCCGGTTGGTGACAGGCTTGCCACCTATCACATTGTGGGACTGTCTGTGACTAGTCCTCTTCGTCGATATGGGCGTGAAGATAATAATCAGTATCAAGTACACAGGTTAGTACATAGTAAGAGATTGCCGCTATTTATCCGTCGAAGGTACTGTCAAATCATCGTAACAGTAAGTATTTAATAACTTTCGCCTCTGTGGTGTAGCGGTCTTAGCGTCGCGCTTGACTTCATGAAGTCTCGGGTTCGATTCCAGGGTCGGGCAACATAAAGAAAATGCGGTTTTTCCAATTTTCTAATAAAAAATGTTGCTCGGTATTGGATATGTGCCTGGATGGCGATAGGCTTGCCAACTCTCACACTGTGGGACTTAGTGTCTTCGGCTAGTCGTGGGTGACCTAGTTGTGCCTCTGCCTACTTCTACAGGTATTTGGGCGTGAAGATACTTTTTTATATGTTACTCTTTCTATAAATAAAATACGTATTGACATATAACACATAGGTATTAGACAAATTGAATTTTACCCATACGTAAGCAAATTATATGCTAATTATATGGGTGTTAGACAACGATACCAGGACATAGAAATATATTTATAGATACCAGAATTAATTTAAAATTCAACACACAGACCCGGAAATGCAGACATCTGAATGTTATACACATACAAAAGTGTGCCCCCAACAGGAATTGAACTCAAACCTCGAGGTTAGTCGATGGAGTTAGGCGTGTACGCTAAGCACTCGACCAAAGAGGCTGTTGAAAAGATACTCGTATTGCAAAAGCACTTTGTGCTAATTAAAATAATTTGATGTAAAGCACATTAATAACTTGCAATTTTTATTTCTCTGTATCGCAATGTTTAAAAATTTTCTTTTCTTTTCTTTTTCGATGATTGTAGGTTATGGTCCTACTTAAACAATATTTTCACAGAATCGGTCGAGTAGGCAGTAGGACTGTAGATGTTCCCGTATTTATCCGGGTTTGCTGAGAATAATAGACCATTTGCTTCTGCCTGGCAACTCGTAAGATGCGAGCAAAGGTAGAGTCATTACCAACAAGATCACACGGTAGAGTGCCAT
Organism: Calephelis virginiensis; assembly: GCA_002245475.1. Classification (NCBI taxonomy): domain Eukaryota; kingdom Metazoa; phylum Arthropoda; class Insecta; order Lepidoptera; family Riodinidae; genus Calephelis; species Calephelis virginiensis. The sequence continues at coordinate 440,922 of NJDC01000286.1, read as the reverse complement.
GCACCTTGCTTAAGTAAGGATCCACCGCCTTATCTATTTTTCCGCCAGAATGACAGTGTCGTGTTCCGCTCCGAAGGGAGGGTAGAACTTGCACAATAAGCCTTAAGGATAGCGCCCAGTTGGATGGGCCGGGACGGGGCGCATCGCAGCGCAATAATCCGCTTAGACCGCTTGCATACATTTTGTATGGAGCAACGCCCACTGGGACGGGGACCATCGGCGCGGATTTTTCCGCGGCGGGTTTCCGCGAGGCACCCCGCGCGCACACTCTGATGCGGCCCACAGTGACCATAAATCATGATTTTACTGTTAAGAAAAGAGCACTATGGTATTTTAACTCTAAATTTTCGTACGACAACTACTAGAGGCGCCACTTTCCATACTTGACGATTTTAACGTCGAGTGGCCTCTCTATTTCGTTGCTCTGCTTTGGTACCGAGTAACAAAAATCCGCACCGATGCGATGCGGCCCGACCCGCATCGGTGGGCTTTGCAATGCCATGCGCCCCGGCCCGACACACTCCGCCCCGTCAACAGTGGGCGCTATCCATTACATCTCGGCTACAGGGCTGCGACGCGTCAACAACATGTATGTTGTCTGTAAGACACGGTTTCTTTCTTTCTTTCTTTAGGTTTTGGCCTTCACGTTAGTATTTAGCCATTAGTCAAGTAGAAATTTGCATCAAATTTTATATCAATTTCAATTAATTTTCATAGTCATCAGTCATAAGTCGTCAGGAAGTCATGTCAGCCTCTTGGGTAAAGCGGTGGCCTGTTGACTCAAGCTCATGTAATGAGATTTGGCGGCAACGAGGAAATACACGATACGCTAATTTCTTCATGATTATTTCATTCGTGCTCTTTCACTGAACAAATTTGTACAAAATGCCACCAAAATTTACTAATTTCACTCAATATCAACACGAAATTCAATAATTATGAAAAATCTTCGACCATCTTTTCTCTCGATGGCGCCAAAACTCAGGACACGGTTTTCTTTTAACATCAGAAAAGCAGCCTGCTTCGCTGTGTTATGCTTTAAAAATAAAAAATAAATAAATTAAAATCAAAGTAACACAAACCAAAGTATACAACAAGGTAAGTACATGTCTGTATTAAAAATATAAAATATGAAAGTGAAAAGTGTAATTAAAATTAGCTAAGAGCACTTCCGTTGATGAGCTCGTACATGAGTGGCCACAGTGACGCAGAGGAAACTTGGCTTCAGTTTTTTGAATACAATAGCAAGTACCATCAAATTTTAAAGCATGATTAAAACATAGTCGGTGTGTTAAAATACATACTAATATTATAAATGTGTTTTTCTGTTTGTAGTTTTGATACATCAATTTTATAAATAGGTTTTAAAGGTTTTTAAAGGTTTTTTTAAAGGTTTTATAAAAACGTAGAAATATGTTTTTAAAGCAGGCAATTTCATTATGTTACTTTTGTATTACAAATGCAAGCGCATTTTCTCATAATGCGCCTAAGGAAGTAGGTATAACTTCGAAAAACGAAAGGGTATAATATACTTTTTAATCATTTTTAATAACCCCAATAATACCTTTAAATAATTTGGCTAAAATCCACCTCGATCGCTTTAAAGTAAAAAAAATCTGCCTCGAAATCTTGATCCAATCTAAAGTTATGATAAATCAGACAGACACACACAAATTTACGTCAAACTAATGACGCCTAAACCAAAATTACATGACTAAAATTGGTTTTTAACCTGAGATCGGTAGTTCAAAATGTGTGGGATGAGGCACTGTTAGTGCAGATTTTCGGATGATTTAGCAGCAGGAATAGGTAAGGCGATAGATCCCTGGCCTGGATAGTTTCTACAAGATAAAATCTGAGTGAACTATTCCAGGACTTTAGGATTGAGACTACATAAAAAAAGTGATTGAAACTCATTGTTAATTATTCATCTACTTACTAGGTAAAGAGTTCGTCATATCTCTGCGCCAGAAAATACTACAGTAGGTACATACTGTTTCAATTGTTTTATGTATTTGCTTAGTGGTATTTAAATAAATGTATTTATGCCAAGTCCCTAACAGCGTAGTCAGAGAGTATCGAGTACCAAATCTCACGATCCTGACAAACCTGGCTTCCCTCCATTTTTATACCAAAACGCCGGTTTTGGAGACTCTTGACATCCGTCTACATTTGCATTGTATATCTGCTTTGTTAATCTTTCATCTGTTATTATTTTCACATGACCGAACCAGCGTAGCATGCGTTTTTTTATTTAAAAATTTTTTTTATGATAATGGAAGGCAAACAAGCAGACGGATTTCCTGATGGAAAGAAATTCACGCCGCCTAGAGACACCAAAGATGGTAATGGTGCGTTGCCAACCTGAGGCCAGGAGCAAAAGGAAGTTTACCGGCTACCTTATCCTCCGAACCGGAACACGTCATGACGTTATGGCGGCAGGAATAGGTAAGGCGGTGGTACCAATCCGGGCAAGTCGCTGCTAAGCTCTAACACCTAGTCAGATGTCACGGTGTTAGTGACGGTGAACCTATGCTCGCCTTTTACGAGCTGCCTGGCAAGGAAGGCAGATGGTCTATTCTACAAAGGAGCCCGGATCACCACGGAAAAAACATCAACACCTTTTTTCAATCCCACCCTTTCTCGTATTTCACGAATGCGGTCAGCGAGTGTCACACCACAGATTTTCCGTAGCTCTCTCATATCGACCGCATTTATCATGTTTTATGTTTTTTTTTTATATACCAAATTCTCGCTTCCATACAACAACATAGGAATAAGCATAGACTTATGCAAAGCGAGTCTAGCACCTTGACTCAAAACCTCGTTTGAAATAGCATACCCAGCGCTCCATTCACACTATTCCCTGCACACACTCTCCTTCCTACATGTTGATGTAGATGTACCTTCTATCCTTGCTGAAAGCACAACCAAGATATACAATTTCATTCACTTGTCCCAGCACTCATCAATTAAAACTCTTACGTCTGTTCTGGGTACATCTCTTTCAAACACCACTACTTTGATTTTCATTGCATTCAAATGTAGGCTTTTTTCTTCACAATAACCTTCAATAACTGTGACCAGTGTCTGCAGCTAAGACGGTGTAGAGGTCAAAAGTACATCATCTTCATAAAGCAGGCATTTCACCACTTGGTCACCCATTCGCATTCCCACATTCATTGATCTTAACATTTTGAAGACATTTGTCCAAATACAAGATAAACAAGCGTACTGACAACACACAACTCTGCTTAACGGCAATGTTAACATTAAACCAAGGTGATATTGTCGTCCACCCGCACAAATGCTTTACAATCTAAATACAAAGATTGCAGGTTTGTGATTGTAGGTATGTAGCGGGGACCCGTATGTCCTAATCTGGTAAAACGTCCCCAAGTTCCAAACGTAGGTACAATCCTATCAATAATAATGTTGAAAGAAGTATATTTAGTTTTTTAAGCCAAAGAATTTTCTTGTAACCTTTTTGTAAATTATGCATAATTGTAGGTATCCTTCCAGGGAAGTTTCTGTTTGCACTATTGTTATCTTTTATTGCTGTGTTTATATAACTATGTGGTAAAATTAATGTTAACTATAAGTTGAGATTATTATAAGTTATATACTTATAAGTTGAGATTGCATACCAATACCTACATTTGGTAAAAGAATTAAGCATATTCCTGAATATGGTAACTATGTTGTAAAATTAATGTTAACTATAAGTTGAGATTATAAGTTGTATACTTATAAGTAGAGATTGCATACCAATACATTTGGTAAAAGAATGAAGCATATTCCTGAATATTTGTGAAATTTTTCATTACAACTATAAAATTGATTTGATTTTTTTAGTAAAAAATGTAAAGATACCTGTCCTTACTTATATAAAAATTAGAAAGTTTGTATACGCTTTCACGGCTATACCACTATCCTGATTTTGATGAAAATTGAAAATGAATATAGTTAAAATAGGTTACTTTTAAAGTATCAGTAAGTAATTTAATAGGGGATGAAAATTTCAAAACCAACTACGCTGATGAAGTCGCGGGTATACACTATACAGCTACTCGTTATAGGTATAAAGATGAAAGTAAACGAACTTTAACAGTTCAAATATACAGCTGCGAGTTTCTTTTTATTGTAATTTGTATGTAACTCGCAACAAGCGGCGTATTATCTGTGTCGAAAGGAAAATACTATGTTGTTTGTTAGGACTTACCGGGCTTATCAAGTTTTTGGCATAGGCTTAGCGCGTAATCCATGGTTGTTTGTGGCACGTTGCCATCTATTATAATAAGCGGTGCGGTTTTTATTTTTTCAACATGTTTTTTTATCTGCAAAAAAGAGATTAATCTTGTAAATATTCAGCCTTCTAGAGCTGATAAAAAAAATAATAATTGCAAAGGCAGTAAAAAACGGCGTTCAAGCACACAGTTGTTAAGAGATCATCGTGCCATATAAATGCCATAAATGTTACAGGTGCGTTGCTGTCCTGTAGCTGTCATGTTAGGCCTAATGTGCAAGTCTACCGGTTACTTCGGGACCGGAACACTGTCGTTGTATCGACAGGAATAGCTAAGTTGTGTCAGGGATGTTAGTCAACGATACTATTAAATAGAAATACTTGAATAGATACCAGAATATATTTAATAAACACCCAGACCCGGAAATGCAGACATCTAAATTTTCATTACACAAATGCCTGCCCCCGTCGGGAATCGAACCCGAGCCTCGCGGTTGGTCTACATCGACCAGGCGTATACGCTAGCCACTCGACCAACTAGGCTGTTCTGGTAACTTAGTACCAGGTACCATGATGGTGGGGGTTCACCAATGTAACAAACCTTCAAACCTTACCAAAAGGTTTACAATTTTCTGAATTATGTTATTTTATTATGTTACTGAGATTATTCATTTTAGTTAATTCAGATAAAAAATGAAATGTATGATTGTGAAGTCGAAATGACAGCTTTTAATTAACTATAATACGACTAGCTGCCTGGCTTCGCTCGGATGTTAATTTTTTTGATTATAAATTGAGATGTAAAATATCCTATCTTTCAAGTTGGATCAAACTGCACACGGTGTGCAAATTTGATTCAAATCGGTTA
>NJDC01000286.1:393587-434392 GCA_002245475.1 Calephelis virginiensis | reverse complement strand
ACTTTTACAAGAGCATGGACATTCAGTTTTACGATTACCACTATATCAACCTGGTTTTAACCCCATCGAGAATATATAGTCCCAAATAAAAGGGCACGTAGCGAAAAAAATGTTGCTTTGAATGTAACCTCGGTAAAAGAACTTGTATTAGAAAAAAATAATATAAAAGCACCCGACGAATGGAAGAAAGTATGTGATAATGCTATCAAGTGTTAGGATGAGCACCGGAAATTTGAGCCTGTTGTTGATAACCATTCAGATAGATTCATTTTAAAATTGGTTCCAGCAGCGACAGTAATGAGTCTGAGTCTGAATTGTTGGGTATAGAAGTCGTAACAAATTCTGATTATTTGATGAATTTTGTTTTATTAAAAAAAAACTGTTCTACGTACTGGTGTCAGAAACTTATTTAGTTAATGCAACCGATTTATCTTAACTCGATTTACTTTAATATGGGCTTTTCATTTTGGTATCAACTGATGGCAGGAAACACAGCATACTTTTATTTTTAAATTGGCTGACCTAATCTAATTTTAAGCGAAATGATAATTGTGTAATAACAACTCTATATCTATATCTTTAAAATACATTCGGATTTCCGAATCTTAACGATTATAGCCAAGGCGCATAACTTAAATGGAATATGTGTAAGTACTTAAATAGATACCAGAATCAATTTAATAAATACCGAGTGAAAATGTAGATACTTAAATTTCCCTGCCCCCCCCCCCTCGGGAATCAAACTGGAACCTCGCGGTAAGTTGGCGGAGTTAAGGTATCCTAGCCTCTCGACCAACGAGGCGGTCATGTGATTGGATATGTGACCGGTTCCGGAAACACCTTGAAAGTAAGCTCTTTCAAATAAAAAAAATCGGTTTACTAATAACGAAGGTATCGACTAACATACAAAAAATGTAGCAATCGAACAAATATCCTTTTTTCTTCGAACAAGAACTACATTAAAAATATAGCTGCAAATACCGTACAAATGTGACTAGTGAACCTAGTTTCTTTTTGATAATATCGTAGAACTTTTTCCATTTCACTTAATAGAAAAAGATGTGTCGAGTCTGTAAAGAGAATAAAATTGTTTGTAACAAACTTCGTAACGCGTATTATATTTGCAAATTGGGGTTTGTTTTGTATACAAATTATATCTGGTCGTTTTCTAGCAATGAAATTTTCTGTCTTTTTTAACTATGAATCAATAAAAAGATACGTCTTTATTAACACGTATGTACGTACGTACGGGTTTTTTTGTCTGACAGTTTATAAGTTCAGGATATTTCATAGTATCCCTGAAGAAGTAGGCAGGAGCACATCCAGGTCACCCACGACTAGCCGAAGGCCCTAAGTCCCACAAGGTTATGGGTGGCAAGCCTGTCGCCAACCGCACGCTATTTATACCCGGAAACGTTATTTTTATTGTATAATTCAAAATGCACATTTTATATATTTTTGTTGTCTGACCCAGGGATCGAACCCGAAACCTCAAAAAGACAAGCCCGATAGTAGACACCTAGACGTGGATAGACCACAGAGGCGATTTCATACACAAAATGTAAGGTCAGTTGAAGTCCTGAAGAAGTACCCATGGCCACAAAAGTCGGGGATCACCACGTAGAATCAGGTCATAAAATACGTGACTGACAAATGGACAAGTAATTTTGAGGCCCAATTAACTCTATGTTCGGCCAAAATAGCGACATATGATAAGGATTTCGACGCTGCATAATGAGACAGTGCAGGGTATGGTTCCCGACTGTTGAAAAGAGCATTACATTTTTTTTCGCTACATCATACTTATTAATATATACCAATGACATAATTAAAGCTCAGTTAAAAAGCCGACACAAACTTCATTACAAACTTGCGATTTGATAATTGCCATTTCAGTAATAGTACCTACTCACAAACTACTAGTTGGATCTTGATAAAATTTATAAAGGACCGCTTCGATATCATAGACTATCTTTCAAAAAAAGAACCCCAAAAACCAGTTCGTCATTGGCCGAGTAATCGAGTATTGTGAAAAAAAAATAGTCGAATTGATAAACTCCTCTTTTTCAAATCAGTTGAAAAGTTTTTAACTCTAGCTTAAGGACAAATAAGTATTAATGGAATTTCGCACTAGGTTTACATTAAGTACCTACCTAACCTATGCATTAGGATAATGAATATTTTATTTTATTTATTTCTATTTTTTTAAAAACACAAAGCTCTTTTCGTTTTATCACAAAATGTCTTCTCGTAAACGTGAAATTCTTTTAAATTTAGTGTACACCAGATAACAGTAAACTAGTCTCGACTTGAGATCTGAAAAGGCGAAAATGTTTTGAAGAAACCCAAAACTTTAAAGCTTTACAAGCTTGTTTCAAATTCAAGAAGCACCAAAAAGCTTCAAGTTTCGAAGTTACCGTCTTAAAGTTTTAAACTAATTGCATATTCAATTTACAAAAACAAAGCATTAGTACAAGTACCTGTCTGTATTTTGTGGTATTTATTAGGTTATTGTAACAATTAGCTCATTATGTTTCACATTAAAGAATTGCTTAATACATCAGCAATATATTGTTTTTTTCATACAAAGCAATTATGGATCTTGGCGACGAAAATACACAAGATTAACATTAATATGCTTTATAAGACTAGTGTTTCCAAAACACGATTCATTTCACTTTAATCAATAGAAAAAAATCAAAAAGTTGAACCTTTTTTGAAAGCAAAACCCAACTGTCTACTTCAATTATGAAAATATCGACACCAGATTTAACATAAACATAGATAAGTATTATACCTAAAAGATAACTGTTTCAGTTTTTATATTTTTTTTTCAAATTACTTTTATAGTGTCAAAAATAGTGATTTGGCGCTTAAGACATTTACTTTAGAGCGCAATGTTTCATAGTAATCATAGAATGGGGGAGTGCGCTGATTGGCTCTTCTGGCTGACTGAGTATGGGTCCTTAACAACTATGTAGACGAATAAAGGCGCAGCAAAAAATGTAATATGAAAATCGTTTAGTGGAAACTGCAAACAGAACATAATATAAAAAAAAATACAATATCGTACTTTTTATAATCTTAAACAACATTTCACCTGCCTTAAGACGTTCCTAATTTATAGCTTAACACTTAAATTGGTAAAGGTTCCTAATTTCACAATTTAAATTGGCCATAATTTTCGATGACCAAATAATGACTTAACATTTTTACGCACGTTTTGCCGCCAATTTTAAATCCGCTCCGTAGGTTGTTGCAAAATGGCACTTAAAAAATATGAAGGAATACCTTGTTAGGGGGCGTCTATTAGGTTAGTATGGCTTTGAAGAGCTCTTATAAAATTATAGTTGGGGGGCTAGGCAAATGCAAATTGCAAAAACTGTTATTACATACCACCAAAATATAACCAAATCATGGTAATATGAACAACTTTTTCTCAGCAAAAAGTTTAATCAAGCTTGTTTCTTCTTTTTAGAACCAATTACACTAAGGCATTTACACTAAAAAGATCTTACTAAAAATTATTAAAAAAAGTATTTTCACTCCTATATCATCGAAGAAGAAGGCAGAGGCACAACCAGGGCACCCACGACTAGCCGAAGATACTAAGCCCCACAATGTGATAGGTGGCAAGCCTATCGCCAACCGGGCACATATCTTATCCCGAGCAACATTTTTTTTATTAGAAAATTGGAAAAACCCAATTTTCTTTTTGTGGCCCGACCCGGGATTCAAACCCGGGACCTCATGCAGTCAAGTCCAACAACCGAACCTACTAGACCACAGAAGCGATAAATTAAAATTGTTAAAAAGCCTCAGTTATCAGTAAACGCCGTCTTAACTACTTTTAATAGATATCTACTATGTATTAGATATATAAAAGAAATAATTTTAAAGCAAAAAATCGACTCCAATATCGTTACCTAGTCGCAATTTGAAAATTCTTTTCTCGAAAGGCAGGTAATGTCTCCGCGCCTCCGAGGTGGTTCTATAGTAAGTTTAAACAGTAGTACAATTTAAATTATGCGCTTAGGCTATATTCGTCAAGCTCTAGAAATCCGAATGTATTTTGAAGATATCTGTATAGAGTTGTTATTACACATAATTAATAATTTCGCTTAAATGTAGATTAGGTCAGCCAATTTAAAAATAAAATGTTTTTTTTTGTAATACTGAATATATAGACATGAAATAAATAATCGAAACTGTAATGTAAAACTGTAAAATCGACTTCATCTATTTTATTAGGTACTACGTCACGATTTGATAATTATTTTTTTTGAAAAAAAAGCTTTTTAATGATTCCAATATAGTGCAATATCCCCATTAATGTACAGTAGTACTATTTGAATTATGCGCTTCGGCTATATTCGTGAAGCTTCGGAAATCTGAATGCATTTAAAGATATCTATATAGAGTTGCTATTACATATAATTAATCATTTCGCTTAAATTTAGATTAGCTCAGCCAATTTAAAAATAAAAGTATAAAGTGTAAAAAGAGTAAAAAGTGTAAAGCCGAAGTGTATTTAAATAGTAGTACTGTACATTTTATCAACCTTGTGTTTACACTTAACGCATTTCATGACGATGTCGTCAAAGCAATATTAAAATTTATATTAATTTTTTTCCCCGTGTTGGTCCGGGCGCCTTTGCAGAATAGACCATCTGCCTTCCTGCCAGGCAGCTCGTAAAAGGCGAGCAAAGGCTTACCGTCACTAGCACAGTGACATCTGACTAGGTGGTAGAGTTACGCAGCGACTCGCCCGGATTGGTACCACCGCCTTACCTATTCCTGATGCCATAACGTCATGACGTGTTCCGGTTCGGAGGGTAAGGTAGCCGGTAAACTTACTTTTGCTCAAGGTCTAACATCCCGGCCTCAGAAATTTCTTACCACCAGGAAATCCGTCTGCTTGTTTGCCTTGTCGGAACCACTTTTCGGATCTAGATAAAATTAATACACGAGCGACGACATTACCTATTTTAGACGCCATAATGACAGTGTTTATCATGTTCGTATTCTGGTCCGAATATACGGTAGCTGGTAGATCTGCACACACATACCAGCTATAGGATAACGATGCAACCGTTGCATTTATATATGATGTCTATGAACACGGTCGTGTGCTTGTTTGCTCTCTGGTCGAATAAAGAAATCACCTGGTTTTAGTTTATTATTATCTGTCTTGAATTATTTTAGAAATAGTTCTAAAGTAAAGTGAAGCATTTTTAAGTCGTCATCCTCGCAAAGGTAGGCAGAGGTATTACCAGGGCATCTAAGACTAGCCCAAGACACTAAGCCCCACAATATGAGAGGTGACAAGCCACAAGCAAAGTTACTTTTATAAGAAAATTTAAAAACACAATTACAATTACAATTTTTATTTTGTTGCGATCCGGATATCGAATCTGGGACCCCTCTAAGCGATAAACACAAGCAAACATAAAAACAAGCAAAAGAACAGGTTTTGATCAATTTTAAAATTTTGCTTGTCTTTTGAACAACACTAACTTTCACACTAAGGGCCACTTGCACGTTCCTGGGTTAAGTTTAATAACGAGTTAAACTGTCAAATATGTATTGAATTAGTCCTATGTTAGAAGCTAACTTTGAGTTAAATATTTAACCAAGGAATGTGCAAGTGTGTCTAAGGGCCACTTGCACGTAATTGGGTTATATTTAATATTGGGTCAAACAAATACAAATTGGTTTAGCCCTATGTTAGAAGCTCAGTATGATCTACCATCAAATACTTGGGTCTGATACTTTTTTCGAGATGGTCGTTTTACGCGCACTTCCAGGCATTCGTCCCTCGTTTGCTTAAAACATCCACAGCTCTAGGGAGGCCAATGCCTAACTGTGATGGGCCAAACACTGCAAGCCACTGCCTGTACACCGGCGTCGTACGATCCATGGCAGTCTACGGGGCTCCAGTGTGGGACGACTCTCTCACTGCTCGTAATAAAGCACTATTACGTAAACCACAGCGTGTCATGGCAGTGAGAGTAATTCGTGGATACCGCACTGTGTCCTTCGATGCGGTAACTGTGCTGTCAGGCCAACTGCCCTGGGATCTTGAAGCCAAGGCAAATGCCTATGTGTGTAGGTGGTGTTGCGAGTTGCGCAACAACGGAGAAAGACAAGAGGCAATTGAACGAAAACGATCCCACGTTCGGAGAGCTCCATTAGCAGAATGGATATGCAGACCGGAGGAGCCTGCTGCTGGGACTTACACAGTTGAAGCGTTAAGGCCAAACATGGATCTGTGGTTATGCAGAGTGCACGGAAGCCTAACTTTCTGGCGGACTAAGGTACTTACTCGACATGGGTGTTTCAGTAAGTACCTCTGTCTGATAGCAAGGCGGGAGCCCGACACGAAGTATCATCATTGCGGCCACAGTGTCGATACAGCTTAGCATATATTGAAAGAATGTTCAGCATTGCTTGAAGAGAGGCAGGAGCTAGTCAGCGCCACAGGTCTAAACTTATCGCTTTCGGCTGTAGTCGAACAGATGAGCCCGAGCCCCGAAAAGTGGAGTGCTGTTGCATCATTTTGCGAGATAGTAATATCTCAAAAAGAAGCAGCAGAAAGACAAAGAGAAAAGGACGCCGCTGCTTTGCAGATTCGGCGCCGAAGGATTGGATGGAGAAGAAGGGCAAAAATAGCTCTTCTCCACCCTCCATAACAGATTCTGCAGGTGGAGATTCTGGGTTACTCTCCACCCATTGCACGCAGAATCCTTGTGAGCAAGTGATCTGCTGTGGTGTTCCAGTACATCGCTTGGTGTATTGCATCTATACATACAGTAGAGTCAGCGTAATATCTTAGTGAATAATCTGCAAATGCAGACAGTTGTTCTGGAGAGCCGTGGTAGAATGGGCCAACCGATCCCAGAGCTCCCCTCTGTAACATACTGTAGGACGCCATGTGGTTTTAATTGGTAGCCAATCTGAGTCCGACATAATCCTCTCAATTTACCCACTGAGAAGATACCCGTTTCCCAATGTAAAAAAAAAAAATTACCCTCATAATTTTTTCCTAACGCGCCAAAAGAAGTATAACTTCAAAAAGCCCTATGTTAGAAGCTAACTCCGAGTTAAATGCTTAACCCAGGAACGTGGAAGTGGCCCTTAGTCTGTTAAAATATGTCAATGTCAGGCGGCATGAAGTCCGCCGTGTCGACTATACTTTTAACACTCTCTCGATCCATTTAGTTGTAGTTATTTTTTTTTATTATTCGCAATTATTCACCTAATGGGCACGAAGCAGATAATTACTGGCCGTGCTGAAGCGGCACAAAAATCTTTAGATGTCAAGGTCTTAATCACATTAACAGCTAAGTTGTTTACATTTTGCTTCAACTACATAATTGAACGATTAAGCGATCGTCGAGCTTCAGATACTATTAGGGAAATTGCATTTGTGGGCTTAATTAATTAAATACCAAACATAGTTATGATGGCACATAATGCATTTTACATGCTTTTATTCTCCTTTCTTTAGGTTTTGGCATTAACGTTAGCATTTGCCACTAGTCAAGTTGAAATTTGCAATAAATTGCACGATTTTAAAAAATCGGGATTCGTTATTCAAATTTAGCAAAGAAAGTCATGTCAGAGTGTTGAGTAAAGCGGTGGCCTCATTACTCAATTTTCATTTAGTGAGATTTGGCGGGAACAATGTGTTGTAAGATAGAATAGAGTGTAGACCGTCTTCAAGCTGGAAGGTGTCATTTCAAATTTTACAAATTGTAGTGTACTTTATAGTGATGAAATTTGTCTGCATGGTTGCAATTCCATACCACAAAAAATTGGTCAGTTTCATTAAGGCATATAGTTGTCAAAAATATAATGTATGTAATCCTCGTTGGTCATCTTATCGCGAGGCTATTTTGATTCTTGTATGCATTTCTGAATCTGGTTGTTTTTTTTTCTGAATCTAATTTTATTCCTATGCATTAATATCGTTGATTAACACCCATTGTGGATGACACTTGCATTAAGTTTGCTAAATTAGGGGTTAGATTCAATTTGCTTAATTTGTCCATGGATATTTACTATTTATTGTTTTTATTCTTTTCGCCTAAAAAGTAGTTTACTGTTGACCAAGTAAATAAACTTGAACCTTTGAAATCTCTCAATTAGGTTTATATTTTCGCTACGTCAATGTGACCACAAAATTTCGTTCTGAATTTCGTGCTTAGCTAAAGTGGTTCTTCTTCATCATCAACATTTTCTCATCTTCGCCAGAATTTTCTTATTGCTGTACTGTACTCATTAGCCCATATGCCCCCGCATATTTAAAGGAGGGATTAAAATGTTGCAATTTCTTAGATCTAGTGATAACCTTTCTCTCCAAGTACCCTCTCGTAACACTAACTATTATAGCCAAACTTTTACCTTGCTATCAGTAAATATTTGGAATTTGCTCCCTGTAGAAGTCAGAAAAAAGAAATATATCAATATCTTTAAAAATTTGGTTATACGTGACTTTCTACGACTAATCTTGTTAAAGTTAAAAGTTTCACTGTCTTAAAATAATTTGATTCTAATTGATACTTTAATTACTATATTTCGTTTTCGTATATTAAGAACACCATCGTTCAACTTTTCTTTAATTACATCTATATGAAAATAAATTTCTTTAATTATGTAGGTATAATAAAATTGCCTGGCTCTTCCAGTCGCTGTTTTGGCGATAAGGTCGCCTTTGGGTATCACTTAGTTTTTAAGTTTTATTTTTAAGTGTATTTATTTTGGTGCACAATAAAGATTTATTCTATTCTATTCTAGTTCTTAAATTACTTTGTATAACTTCAACATTAGTTTTAGAGATAAAAAGTCGACAATGATTGTAACAATCTGTGTTTTCCAAATTTAAGTGCCAACAGTTTTTTTACTTTTACAAGCTGCAACCTGCGGCTTAATGTGCCTGCATTTTTTCTCACTGTGTTGACTTTACTTTTTACCATCTTTACTTTTTGGTTGGCTTAAATTTCAGATAGCTCCAAAACTTAATCAGAATCGGTTTGGTAAGTCCAAGTAGTACATTTTGTATTAATGTAATATGCATATAACAAAAATCTGTTATTTCGTCATTAAAACCACTTTTTATCTTATCACATAAAAAACCTGCTTTATATTACTTACTAGGTCAATAGTGATCTGGTTATGAATGTCCATGTCTCCGAGTCCTAAAAGGCATTCTCCTTTTTTATCGAAGACCGCTGCATAGCTGGCAGTGCGCGATGCAGGTATCACACAACCTGTTGGCCATAAAATAAATATTCATAATTTTTACGTAGAACGTGCCTGGCAGTATTCATTTCAAATTGCTTACAATATATCCTAAAACATATTTAAAAATCAGATATCAAACTACAAGTTAAGTGAGTACAATTTTTTAGATACTTGATACTTGTGGCACCTGGTACCTGAGAATTGGCTGGCAGTCAAAGCTAGCAGGTATGTATACGTTTACTGTACACACTAATACTAACCTATTACGTATGTTTTGTCCATCAGAAAATAAGTAAGGTCTAGGGGCCCTGGGATCTTGGACTATAAGTAAATACTGTAATTTTGCAGTGAAAAAGAAGTCATGATTTACTGTGCATATACTGTGAAAGAGTGGGAAAAAAACTGGAGTTATGAGTAGGAAAACGTAATAGAACAGTTACGGAAGGACGATAAGGGGAACCCGGAGGATGAAGGAAATGGAAACTATCTTTCAAATATTTTGGAGCATCAGAGTTGAAAAGAATGTTAAAAAGGAAACACAAATGATGATTTTTTCTGCGCTGACGAATGGGAAGCCATTTCAGTTAGACGCGGTACTGCGATACGTTATCGTATTTGCGAAGGCCGTAAATAAACCGAATGCAAAGATTTTGCAATTGATCGAGCTTATTCAAAAGTGTCATCCGGATAGCAGGAGTCTGCCTAATTTAAAATTGGTAGTATAAGGGAAGTCATAAGGGATATTTAAGTGTTAAGAGGAAGTAAGTTTTGAAAGGGTTTAAGAGAATTGAGAGAAAAATATACTTTTTTACTAATGCTCTTAATATGAGAGTCCCAGGAAAAATTCGAACTAAAAACTACTCCTAAATTAGTAAAGTTATCTGACACGGCGATTTTGATGTTGTTTTAAAAACAGGTGGGACGTTTGAAAGTAATTTTAGTTTAAATCGACTCCCAATAAACATGGCATGAGATTTAGATGGATTTACTAAGAGGCCAAAGGATTGCACCCATGACTGAATATTTTTAAGATCCAGATTAATTTGAGTAATTGTGCTAGCTAAATCCTCGACACTACAGTGACTGTACAGCTGAATATCATCAGCGTAAAGATATAATTTTGAGTAATTGCAGTAATGAGATTATAAAAATTGAAAATAGAAGGGGAGAGAGAATCTGGCAATCACCCTAAGGAACGCCAGCAATCAAGGTGGTCCATTCAGAAAGGGATTCGTGTTCAAAGATTTGCTCGAAGCGCCCCTCAAGACTTAAACTTAAGACTTAAACCAGTCATTCACAGCATCAGAGATATTAAGAGATCGAAGTATTGCTAAAAGGAAATCAAAATCAATTGAGTTGAAGGCGTTACTGAAGTCTAAAAAGAAAAGTAAGTTGCCTGACATCCATAGTATTGCGGATATCATCAGAAACCTTGACTAAAGTGGTCACGGTGCTGTGACCAGGCGACAAGCAGATTGGTAAGATGATATGAGCTCATTGCTAACTTTCGACAGGAAAGAAAGGATAGATATTGGGAAAATGACACCGGGTTGGATACTTTAGTATTTTAGTTTAAGTACTAGCTGCCTAACGAACTTCTTATCGTTTGATATTAACAGCTACTAACAGTTTGTATGGATAAAAGCATTATTTCCTCATTTTCCCTGCAATTTCCCTGAGAATAATTGATACAACATAAAACTAATTACAAAAAGTAATCCACCTGTTCAGGCGTGATGCGATGACAGCGATAAATTGGGATTCATTTTTATATGTATAAGATTTACACGATAAGTAAATAAACTATGATTTTTCATTACATACAAAACAAAATATTATAATTACTTAAAAAAATCCAAGCATAAAATGCAATGTGAAAAGATTGATAGTCAATATGTAACAAGAGGTTATAAGTAATAGTTGGTTATATGTTTGACACCTAAACTTTTTTATGTACCTATGTCGATTTCTCCGTAATTTAACAAAAGATTTAAAAAAGGTGTTTCTTAGACGTTCTTTGGAGGTGATCCCACAAACCTACCAAGTCAGGATCAAAAGAAGTTAGGAATATCCAAAAAATCTTCTATTTTTTTGTTTGATTAAATCACGTCACAGCACTGGACCGCATTTGTTACACGTATAATTAAAGATCCGAGATCAAACAATTTTTTTTCAAAAACCAACCCCATATGGTTTACATAGGAGTGAAAGTTTGTATACAAAATCTGTTTCACGTTGACAAAGTTGCGGGTCATTTATAATATAATAACTGGTCATTTATTAACCGACTTCAAAAAAAGGAGGAGGTTCTCAATTTGGCCTGTATATTTTCTTGTATGTACACCGATTTTGACGAGGTTTCTCAACCAATTTACGTAATTCTTTTTTTGTTTGATGCGGAATAGTTTTGAAAATTTGAATCAGTTAGGTCTATTAGTTTTTATTTTATTAGCATTTTTTATCTACTTACACCTATCCCGATGTTTATTTTCATTAAATTAAATCAAATCTCGCAAGTAAATTTGCTCCACTTAGGTGACTTAGTGACAAGATTACAGACACATCGGCATTCACCAACAATCAACATGCTATAAAGATATTTATTTAGTATGGTTATTTACTTATAAGGTTATTAAATGAAGTCATATCAGAAATAAACTAAAAAGTCTTAAAATAAACCGACTTCAAAACTAAAAAGTAAAAAATAATAAAGGTTTAATATTGTATTTGGTTTTGTATGTGCTTCTTACTAATAGGTTTGAAGTCACTGCCAAGTCCATTTAATACTTACTTATACTATAATTATTAGTTTAGGGCTTGGCATCGATTTCAAAGCTATAAGTAAGAAGCACATATAAATAATAGGTAGTATATAATTAGTATTAAATCTTTTTCATTTTTACTTTTTAAATTTGAAGTCGGTTTTTTAACGTAGATATTATTATAATATTTTTTGTGTATATTTGTTTTGGGGTACCTCAAGGTATATTGGGACCCCTGCTGTTTATTTTTTATATCAATGACCTCCCAAGTCACGACACATCCATGCATATTATACGCAGATGACACTACTTTACTCTTACAATGTGAAAATGTTAATAATTATGAAAATGAATCAAAATTACGTTAAATAAAGTAATTGATTGGATATGTAATAATAATTTAAGTATCAATATAGAAAAAAACTAAACTACTACAATTTAACAATAAAACTATGAAAAAAATACCATTAAATATAAATCATGGTAATAAGGTAATAGAGAAAGTAGACAATATAATTTTTTTAGGTATTAGATTCGACAGTTACTGTAACTGTAAATCGCATATTGTTATGTTATGTGAAAAGTTAGACAAATTTGAATAAGCAATAAGGCGATTACGTCAAATTATTTCTAAGGAAGCAGCGTTAACTGTATATCACGGTTATGTATCATCTGTTTTTTCATATAGTTTGATTATATGAGGCAACTCGGTAGATATTGAAAAAGCATTAAAAGTTCAAAAAATATGTTAAGAGCTTTATACTTGTAAGTAACCTTTGTTTAAAAAATATAACATATTATCACTACCTAGTATGTATATAAAAGATATAGTAATTTTTGTAAAAAGGTAAATTCTACATAGACATGTTTTAATTATTTAATGAAATTATAATATAATGATGTAATTATGTATGTACAATGAAATAGTATTTATAGTTCTTTTTGTTTTGTTCTGTTTTGTCTTGGGAGTTATTTTTAATCATTGATTTCGACTAAATATTTTTAATTGTTGAACTCATATTAACATTTTCTGTAATCGTTATTCAAATTAGCAAAAGTATTAACGTATAAGAAAAAATAGGATTAAATAATAGGGATTCAGATTATTCGTTTTCATTTATTACATTATAAGTTAGTTAATTTTGATATGAGTTATTTATTATTTACTTACAATATTGTTGTAAAATTTGCATACCAGTTGCACTGGTGAAGTAATTGAAAATGTAAAAGAAATAACATAAGACCTTTCATGTACACCACTTCTCAGCAAATAAAACTGTGTGTTTCCAGTAAAATAATCTTCATAACTTGTTATTCGCTTATTAAGATTATCTAGGAATGCGTAATATTTGTGAGATGTCTGTGAAATAATATTTCACCCATGAATTTGAATAAATTTAATCACGCGTGGGTGTACGTGCACTATTCTATAGGAATTTAATCAAACAGGGGTCATTTAACCTGAGACTCCTCCAATAACAGGTAGAGAACAATGTTCTGCGTTTCGCGTAGAATCATGTCGCAATAAATAATCTGAGACAAAACAAGGACATCCGTGATAAGTCGTTGACATTAAGGCAGATATCACATTGCACCGCAAGTTTGCAAAAAAGCTACGCTGCCATAGACAGACACACACACGCACACAGACATGCCAAACTTGAAACACTTCCGTTTTACGTCGGGGGTTAAAAAAATGTTTTTTCGAATAGCCTGGGTTTAAGCAACATGTCGTAGCTTATCGTAGGACGTAGAGGATCTACGACTTTCCACTATGCTACGATATCTCGTAGCTATAAACGCGTAATTGGATACTATGATGAGGGTAATAAAATTCTTCATAATACATATTTCGTAGAAGCACCTGGGATGCTATAATGAAAACGAGATTTTATTTCTTCATTTTAATATTCTTTTTACACTTGAAAAATACATATTTCATTATTTTTCATTACAGAGTCGAATTACATGGGAACTTTATAATAATAAAAATTGGTTTTATTATTTTTTTGTATACGATATTAGTACAAAATGTAGACAGGTATTAGTCAAAAGTGTGACGTGGCCAAAAAAAATACTAGCCACTTAAAATAAATAGCAAAACAGTATACCATCAAAAACATTTTAAGTAAAATGTTGCTAAGACGATCACATAAGATTTACCCTGTCAAAAAGATATATCAGATCTCATGTAGAGCCAAGTTCCTGAATTCACGGCCATTTTTTAACGTATGGAAAATCCTCCCGGATGCCCGCTGCTCTCGGGGGTTATGTCGGACTCGAACCGACTAAAAACCATACGATGACGACGAGGAGCGAGATGAGGTCGCTTTCGTATTTACCATCTGGCTTCGCGGCTACGGCCGGGTCTTCGTAGGGCTCCTCCCACGCTGAAAGAGGAACGACTTTTATGGCAATTGAAGTCGCCCTCAGGCGTGCGAGGCCGAATCTACAAGGCTTGACTCTACCGATTCTAACTTCAGAAATTCTATATTTCAGAAAAAATTTTTGGCTTCGCCGTTTCGCTACTATCGTGGAGGTGATGCGTATAATTAGTTTCTGAAGTAAGTAACGAAACAGCTAAGCCATTTGAGTTGCCAAAAAAAGAGTCGCATCACACAAAAAATGGTTGCGTCTTTCTTTGGAAAAACTGAACGTTATGTAACAGTGTCGCTTTAAAATCAAAGGACCGTCACTGCAGATAAGTATGTACACAATAGTTTGCCCAGTGTTTCAGAAAAAGTCGCGAAAAGCGTCCTCGTGATCGTGCCATCTTTCACCACGTCAAAGTGTCCGCACATTCCGCTAAGGAACGAATGCGTATTTGAAGGCTTCAAATATAAAACTAATTGCGCATCCAGCGTACAGTATGCATCTCGCACCTTTTGAATTATTTAATTCCCAAGACTAAAAGACAAACGTAGGGTTTACGATTCTCAAGCCTAGAAGCGGCGGTGAATGCTTTCCAAGAAACCGTTAAATTATATGCTTGTCACAGGTGTTAGTTAATTGTATTTCGTGAACATATTGATTCAATTTAGTCCAGTTTGTTTAAATTGTGTATAGTTTGTTCAGTAAAAGATAGCGCACACTTTTGACGGGCCACATCGAGGGGCTCAGGGGCCTCGCCACCTATCCGCCTAGGTCGCTGCCTCACATTTTGTATGAAGCAAATACCGGGTCGCATCACGGGTAATTTATGCATAAGTATACTGTGCAATGCAATGTGCCTTAATTCCACGACTCTGCGGTCTATGTGAGTGCGCGCTATCCTTTTAAAGTAAAAATGAAAGTAACTGAAATATGCATAAACAAATCAGTAGATCACGTTTCCACGCAGTAAACTGCAAAAAACTGACTTTCAATATTATGTCATTAATTTTTGACAAACACGTGCCCGCGTTTGTTCTGGCTCCTTTGCAGAATAGACCATCTGCCTTCCTGCAAGTCAGCTCGCAAAAGGCGAGCATTGACTAACCGTCACTAACACTATTACATTGAAATAAATAAATAGACACTGGAATAAATTAAATAAATACACCCGGACCCTACTTCAAAATAAAAATAGTATTATCATTTTTTGTGTCTACTTAAAAATAAAAAACATACCATCCACCAATAAGCCTGGAGCAATTCCCATCAAGAACTCTCCATCAGCGTCATCACCAACCGCAGTGAGTAAGTGCGTCCGACCTCCACGCAAACGCCACAGAGCTTCAGCGATATTCCGCCCAACACCTCCACCGCAGTATGATGTTTTACACATGTGAGTGCTTCCGTCCAACTGAAATTAAAACAGGTTTTTTTATCTGTACATTTTTTAACATATGGAAAGGCAAAGAAACTGTCGGAATTCCTGTTACGTTGTCTAGTGATTTTAAAAATGCGTTGCAAACGATTGGACACGCGAGTTTAATTGTTACAGGGTAGTATGTTGGCGTACTATTATCATCTTTGGAGATACCCAATATCTAACCCTAAATTTGATATAATCCCTAAAGCGATATGACTTATTGACAACCCGATTTTCACAAGTGGTTTAGAATTCTTTAGATCATAGAGATATTGAACCTCTGTGTGAATACTACTGCCGTAATAACGTGGATTGTTCTGACGAGCAGTTTAATACCTTTCCTCTTTGCACTACACGTAGAATGAAGGTTTCCATATAGACCTTCCTCACGCTTGTGCGTCTATTTTTTAGTTCATTATGCTAACCATCACGTCATGCCAGCTGCCACTACATTGCTTTTCCACTAACACCCTTTTCTTAACTAAAAGCTGCCAAGTCACTCGTTATAACAGATACTGTATATATGTCGCTATATACTATGTCGGTATATACACAAACTATATACTATGGTCGTTGTATATATCACGGTAGTATATAATACGTACACGGTAGTATGTTTTAGGAATTGCTTTAGTAAATACATTTGAAATTAGTAGCTTCAATAATTATAAAATCAAAAATGTTATGTTATCTCTGACTAAACGCCACACAAGTTTTCAGACATAACAAAACATTGAAATATAACGTATATGTTTTCAGACATAACAAAACATTGAAATATACGTTCAGGAGTTATAATGCCACACGGACACGTTTAATTTGTAACGTCTCTCTTTTTTCGTCGAAGATTAATATTACAAATGAAATTACTCAAAAACATAAGCTTTTTACTTAGTAAATATATATTATGCGTCAAGTTAGTCCGCGATCGACTCCTAAACTTTTTGATGTAACTTGTAAAGTAGGATAGCTTACATCTCAATTTATGTGATTCTTTGGGTCCAACGATGTGGGCACTGGGCGGCTACTTAGTATGTATTTGGTTCCATAACTGAGCCATTGAAGTTCTTTCCGAGACTAAAGTGACTCGTTCCGCATAAGAGTTTCTAACTTCGTTTCATTATTATGAAATGTGGTGTCAAATGGCCAATATTAACACGCTCAGCACCAAGCCCTATATTGCCAATTCATGTGCCTCAGCGCCATGTGTATTCTAAATAATGTACATGGCGCTAAGGGACTTAATAACCTATTTATAGATAGAGATAGGACTACTAGGGTTTTGTTACTAAGATATTTTTGTTAATTATTGAAAAATAACAGCTGTTACCTGGCAACTGATGTAAAACAGCATTACATCTTATCTTAGATACTTTATTAATAATAGCCGAAAATCAATTTGAAACTTATTTAAACAACACCAATTTGAAGGCGGTAATACATTCCTGACAGTTGCTAGTAATGTATCAGATTTATTATTACAATGTTCAGAATTCATGACGCTTAAGTAATCGTAAATTGCAAGGCTTAGCGTGCCAGAAAGTTGCAACTTTATGGCATGCAGTTCGTAATGTAAGCAGCTCGTCACGGGATTTGCGTTGAAGAAAAGCTATTCGTTGTGTGCAAGTCTGATGTTCCGGTTCAGTGTGGAACACGCAGACTTATTTAACTTGTTATTATGTAAATTATTTTTAAAACAATTAAAAGCAATCTTAAAGAAAGTATCTTTACGCCCATAGCCCGTTATAAGCTGAGGCACAACCAGGCCGAAAACACTAAGTCCCACAACGTAATAGGTAGAGAGCCTATCGCCAACCGGGCACATATCCAATCCCGGGCAATGTTATTTTTATTAGAAAATTGAGAATACACGGTTTTTGCTGACTGACCTAAGGATCGAACCCGGGACCTCCAGAAGTCAAATCTGACGCTGGACTGGAGAGGTGATTTAAAAAAAAGCAATTATATTTCTTTAAACCCGTTGATGGTTAATGTTGAGTTATTTTGGCATAAGTAATTGAAGAAGCATATGACTATAGTCATGGTAAGATAAAACCGTAGTTTATAAATGCCATATATGATATAGGTCGCTGTTCTTTAGTGTGGATGTTTATTTATATGATATTTGAAGGGAAACAAGCAGACGGCTTTCCTGATGGTAAGAAATTCACGCCGCCTAGAGACACCAAAGGTGGTAATGGTGGAATGCCAAACTGAGGCCTATTGTTCCTTGTTGTTATTGGCCTATTAGATATATTGTGGTAGTCTACCGACTACTTCACCTTCAGAACGGAACATAGTAGTGCAGAAATAAGTAAGGCGGTTGTTCAACGTAATTACGTTCAACATAACAAGCAACCGTTGACACACCGCTGAAAGGAGGACAGCGGAGTTCACATGTGAGCACGTCCTGATGTCTCACCTCTAAGAGATGCTGCATTCACAATTTTTAGTTTTTACGGATGGAATACAAAGATTTTTGTATGAATGTGTGTGTTGGTGTAACTTGTATATATACTTAAGATGTATCTCAATAAATGAGATTAGAACCTTGGTTCTTGTCTCATTTACCATCCTCTCAAAGCGGCGAAGACACCTTCAAGTCCTTAATTGAACAAGTGAACCTGCTTGATTAGCTTTGACAATATCACCACTTCCATACCACCTATCCTACCCGTAGGGTTTCATCTGCTACCGTAGGTCTATTGGTGCAGACACCCGCACGTATTTACTCAAGTATATATTAAACCACATGTTAGGGCTAAGGCCATAGGGATTAGGGACGTAGAGTGCTATGTCTTTAGGGTCTCCTGACATAGGGTATTCTGTTCCGTATCACCAACCCTCTTGGTGGTCGGTTCAGCGGTGAATCTCTAGGGCAAGTTGGCGCATACCAATCTACCAGCAGTGTAGTCTTGTTGGTAATGACTTTAATTATTAAACTCCATTCACAATTGGCAAAGTAATCGCGTTGCCAATATACAACAAAAATGTAATTGTAAAAAAAAAGTGTGTCTGCGATTCACACACACGATAGAAGTGAAACTTCAGTAAATCGGCAGAAGAATGAGATGAATATATATTTGTGTCTCTTACCTGCAAAAGAATGAGATGAATATATAATTGTGTCTCTCACCTGGTTTTTCCGTTGCACCCGTTTTGAAATCACAACGATTCTAATAAGTTTCATTTCAATTAAATAAGTGATTTTAACAACTTTTTAAAAAATAACTGACAAAATCTTTTAGTTATCTGTTATTTTAGTTATCTTGCTGAGTAATCGCGTAACAAACATACAAAAAATAAAAAGAAAAACGAAAAAAAAAAGAAAGAAAAAATATTTATTTGCGGAATATGAGTGCTACAAAGATGTTACAAAATTATTTAGGCGTTTCTACATGTTCTACCAACTTGTGGTGTGTAAATATTTTTATAGTTGTTAATTAAATTAGTTATTTTAATTATTTACTTACTATTTAAACACTGTTTAGAGTATTGATTACATGATTATTTATTAATACAAACAATTTTTAGAATATAGATTAGTTTATCTCTATCTACCGTAAACTACCGCCGTTTCCAAACCTAGCCAGACAGGAGAAGAAAAGGCGAAACAAACTCCTGCGCACCCAACATTCTGCAATTAAATTAATCATATTAGAAATACTTTATTATTTATTCTTATCTGCAAGAAAATCTTTGACACTATAGTAATTTTTCTCTAAAAGTAAGTTGAATACCTTTTTTCGAAATCTGTTGAATGGAAGTGATTTAAGATTACCAGGAATTTAGTTGTATATACGAATGGACTTGCAATACACATTATTTTTGTAAATGTTGAGTTTATGGTTAGGCACATGTAGTTTCTCACTATTTATAAAATGAGACAAACCTATCTAACTAAACAATAAACATGTGAAAAACATACAAAAAATAAACAACAAACATACAAACAACAAACATGTTACAAATCAAAATTTCTTACTACTAGCAGTCTGAAACAATTCTGGTTCATTGGTCGCATTTACTGTTAAGCCTTCGTAATCCAATAATAATGTAGTGAAACATAATCAGCTGTTGGGTTTCATACTATAATAAAAAACAAAATAAACTTAAAAAGTGTGTGGTTTGTTTGTCAGTCTTATGAAACCTTCCCTATATCATAATAAAATTAATACACGGAGCTAAAACTTTGGACCACTTTTTTACGAAAATTGCGGAGTATGACATTTGGCTCACTTATAGTATATGTGTAGGAGAAGTGCAGAACGCTAATATTTTTTGATAATAATGTTCATAAAGTGTATTAAATCACACAATAAAACATTACACACACTACCATTTTTTTGAAATGGCTAATATGTTGCTAACCGCAAGGTCTTCACAACTTCACTGTTCAACAATAACCGTACTACCATGCGTTTGACACACACAAACAAATATATTGATGATAACGATAAAAGATCACAGATGGCGCACAAACTATGTTCATAAAGTTTGGAAACAAAGTAGTTGGTCTTGATTAATGAAGATGGCGTTCTTATCATAAAAACATTAGAATTTATTATGGGCGACCACTAGTATATATAAAAATCTAGTTAGTATTATGTGTTAGCTATTGCTCGCGTTTTCGTACACGCGTTGAAGTAACTTTTCGTAGTCAGTGATGGAAACGAAACATTAAGTAAAAGATAACCTAAATATTGACCCAGTGTAGCACAAAATTTGATAAAAATACGTTTATCAGTTTTGACGTGAAAATGAACAGACAAACTGACAAAAATTTCAAAAAAATAACATTATCTATTCCTGCCGCTATAAACTGTGTCATGTGCCGTAGTGTGTCATATGCAATCGGCACATTTGCTAAATAGAGCCTTTACCATGAGTTTGCTATTAATAGATTACGTTCGGTATTTTACTTATGGGAATCTATGACACTTGATCTAAAAAAGTGTTTCTTTTAGTTGAGTGAGCTTAAGGGCACTGAGCCCTTACCATAAATTTACGGCTTGTCAAGTTTCTCTCGCTCGCTACTGCCTCTGTAAATTATTTGTATGAAAACTGTAAACAGCGCCTCTATTGGTGACTAAGAGAAACACATTTTAAACCAAAATTGTCACAAATTTCGCCGCGTAAATTACCGAACGTAATCTATACCAACTCATCGTAAAGGCTCTGTTCAAAGTTTTCATACAAACAATTTACAGAGACAGTAGCGAGTATAGTAAACTTGCCAAGCCGTAAACTCATGGTGAGGGCGCAGATCAAACATCCAGCTACAGGACAGTGACGCACTTGTAACATCTATTGTGTCTAAAGGCCACAGTTGGCTCTTACCATCAGAAGAGCCGTGAGCCTGCTAGCAGGCTTAATAAAAAAAAATTCTTAAAATATATCATAATTCAGAGGACGTCTTATATAAATTTCATAAAGATCCGACGAAAGAATCAGAATCAGAATAATCTTTATTCACTTGAACCATACAAGTGGCATTTGTGCGCGTCGACATTTTTAAAAACTACCACCGGATCGGAATCACAGCCTCAGACTGAGAAGATCCGGCGAAAGAAACTCAGCGGGCTTGTCTTTTTTCAATAATAATATTTACAATATAAACTAGATTAAAAATACAAATTACAATCAGATTTGAACTTAAATAAAAGGTACAACAAATCACATTACAAATTGCAGTGGGAGATTGAAATCTCTATCCCCAAGCATGTTCATCTTCCAAATACTCTGAGACCGTATAATAAATAGCTTTTTGACATAATTTTACTTGTATACATTTTTTAAACTTTTTTAAAGGTAGATCTCTAATACCGATGGGCAGCTTATTGTAAAAACGTATATATTGACCGAAAAAGGATTTACTAATTTTATGAAGACGAGTTTTGTATACGGCTAGATTATTTTTATCCCTCGTATTTACATTGTGAACATCACATTTCTTTGTAAACATACATAGATTTTTTTCAACATACATTAAATTCTCATATATGTATTGAGAACTTAAGGTTAAAATATTTATTTCTTTGAATTTTTCACGCAGGGAATCCCTTACATTAAGATTATAAATAACTCTAATAGCTCTTTTTTGTAATACAAATATAGTATTTATATCTGCAGAATTTCCCCAAAGAAGTATCCCATAACACATTAAACTATGAAAATAGCTAAAATACACTATTCGGGCCGTTTCAACATCTGTTAATGTTCTAATTTTTTTACTGCAAATGCTGCTGAACTAAGCCTATTTGCCAATTTCTCAATATGAGGGCCCCATTGTAATTTATTATCAATTGTGATGCCTAAAAAGACAGTGGAATCAACCAGATCCAGTTTAGATCCATTAAGTTGTACATTGGAATCTACTAGCCTAACATTGGGCATTGAAAATCTTATACATTTCGTCTTATTACCATTTAAGAGAAGATTGTTAACTGTGAACCAATGTACAACTTTGGATATCGCATTGTTCACTTCGTCATACTTACCTAACTGTCTTTTCACTTTAAATATAAGGGAAGTGTCATCCGCGAACAATACAACATCGTGGATATCCATTATATGATAAGGTAAGTCATTTATATATATAAGAAACAAAATTGGACCAAGAATGGAGCTTTGCGGTACGCCAAAAAAAGGTTTTTGTGTTACAATTAAGCAGCTGTTTCGGCGAATTTCGTTGCATGGAAAAAGTTAAAATGTTGTTTTTCCTAATTTCCTCGCAGTCCAACGAAATTAAAATTATTCTCTCTCCTTTCCACGGGTCGAAGCTACTTCCCCATCAATTTTCAGCCTAATCGGTTTTGCTGTTCTTGACTCATAAATAGTGTAACTAACATGACTTCCTTTTGATACATTTAGATATACAGAGTTTATATTTTTATTTATGATATGCGAGTAGCAAGAAAAAAGTTTTTAAGTTTTACTTCGTTTAAATTATCGAAAATTAAGTTATGTTATAGCTTGTGTAAGGCTAAGTGGCATACTAATTTCATGGTGGTTTAAACTAAAAAATGTTTTATACTCGAATTTATGAAAATATTTAGGTAATAGAAGGTGCAAGTATGAAATGTGAAACAAACTGTTTCACATTTCAAAAAAATCGCTGTTGTGAAGCGGATCGTTCAAAAATGGTAAGATTTGAGACCGTTGGCGTTGAAAAAGATCTAGTTTCCAGTTCTTTTTTGAGAGCATCACGTCGAGCACTCCGGATGTATCTGTCAGCATCTGTTACTTTCTACAATCGGAAAATGAAAACGCGGCAAAAAAGTTGAAGCCAAGAAATTATAGGTTAAAGGTGGAACTTTTTAAACGACCTTGAAAAAAGAGAAGATTATATCCACTCCAATATATTGATTATGTTTGGTAATCAATTTTTCCGTGATCTAATTAATCGTGATCTAATAATAGGATCCCAGGAAAATAGGGCTAAGACTCCTTTTTTTCTGTCATTCACCTTATCTCGATCTAAATATAAAAATGAAAATTTTTTGTACTTTGATGACATACTTAATTATTGAAGTCGAAGTCATTTTTGAAGTTTTACTACGGTTCAATTATACGAGTAGTTTTAAAAAGAAGTAAGTATGAAAAAGTAATGTCACTGTTTCCAATTGCTAACAATTTTAGGTTGGAAAACAGCATTGACCTCTTAGTATAGAAAATAGCAATGAATATCTTACGTTGTGGCATCTATATATCTAAATAAAATTAGAGTGTCTGTTTGTTGTACTAAAATAACAGCTTTTTACTACATGCACATGAATAATATATTAAATAAAAAATAAATAAATAAATATTCTTGGACAAGTTACACAAATTGAATCTAAGTAAGCAAACTGTGTGCTTGTATTATGGGTGCTAGTCAACGATACTAATACATAGAAATACTTAAATAAATTTAATAAACACCCAGACCCGGAAATGCAGATATCTAAATGTTCATCACACGAATGCCTACCCCCGTCGGGAATCGAATCCGAGCCTCGTGGTTGATCGGTGTGGCCAGGCGTGTACGCTGGCCACACGACCAACGAGGCGGTCGAATGTATATGAATGTATATGCGGTACATTTACTATAATAACATTTTTTACAAAACAGTAGTATCCTCACGCCCATATAGGTAGGCGAGGTAGGCAGAGGCACAACCAGGTCACCCACAACTAGCCGAAGACACTAAGTAAGTCCCACAATGTGAGAGGTGGCAGGCCTATTGCCAACGGGGCACATATCCAATCCCGAGCAACATTTTTTATTAGAAAATTGGAAAACCCAAATTTTATTTTTCTTGCCCACTTTAATTATTTTTTACAATTTTTGCCTACTTGTTTTCCTGTCTGTCTGTCTATTCCGTCTCATCTCTGAAATCGTCCGATGTTGACTGGACTTTCACTGGCAGGTAGCTTTTGTAATAAGAAGTAACTTAGGCTACTTTTATGTTAGACTTTTTTAACAGTCAGTTCTGAAGTAGATCAAAAGCTTTACAAGCACAAATCAAATGCTAAACTATTAACTTGGAAGCAAACAACGTATCCGAATTTAATTACTACCGTTGAGGATGTATATTTGTCTGGTATATTCAAGGTGAAGGTTCTGATATCAGATAGTATGTGGTTATCGTATAGATGAATTAAGAACAGCCATCATCACAAATACCTGACACAAATATTTCTGTTTGTTAATGACTGTACCTGCCAACTGTTATTAAATCTGTATTGGTATCTATTTAGTACTAGCTATTACCTGCGGCTTGTCCGCGTTTTTTCACAGGTACTCGTTGTGGGATCGAGATTAAAAGCAGCCTATATGTTAATCCAGGGCACAATCTATCTGTGTTTCAAATTTCAGACTAATCCGTTCAGCCACTTGAGCGTGAAAGAGTGACAAACATCTATATTAGATATATAGCTACTCACAAACTTTCGCATTGCCTTCAATTTCATTAGAACATCACCAAAGTATGCAAAAATAATGAATTGTTAAATATAGCCCGAAAACAACTTGTCGGACCTCCTTTGAATCATACTAGGTACGAGGGTGGATCCAAAAGTTCTAAGCCCGACCAAGAAAATGAAAGAAAAGTGGGTCTAAATTTATTTTTATTTTTCGACATAGTCTCCATCTAGCTCAACGTGTGTTCTTCCACCTGACCTGCAACTTATTTATCCCCTCGAAAAAAAAAGATTCCGGAAGGTTGGTGAAATAGTCGTTTACTGCGACTATCACCTCATCTTTTAAATTTCGAGCCAGCCAAGTGTTTTTTTTAAATTTGGAAATAAATGATAATCCGAGGGGGCTGAATCCGGCGAATAAGGTGACTGGGGCAGCAATTTGTAGCCACAATCATGGATTACAGACATTGTTTCAACCGAAGTGTGAACACGTGCATTGTCTTGATGAAACAAAACTTTCTTATGCAACATTCCATGCTTTTTTTCTTTTATTTCTTCCCGGAGTCGTAAAAGGTTACAATAATAACTAGAATTTATAGTTTGACATTTCGGTAAATAATCTACAAAAATAATGCCCTTCGCATCTCATAAAACATAAGCCATGACTTTGTTAGTCGACAAAACGACCTTAGCCTTTTTCGGTGTAGGAGAGTCTGATCTTTTCCACTGTTTCGATTGTTGCTTTGATTCAGAAGTATGGTGGTGAACCCAGCTTTCATCCACGGTAACAAATCTAGACAAAAAGTCCTCGGGATCAGTCTCAAAAAGTTCCAAACAGTCTCGCGAAATTGTGTATCGAACTCGTTTTTGTTCAGCTGAAAGTAACCTCGGGACCCAGCGAGCAGAAACCTTATGGAACCCCAACTCTTCCGTTATTATGTATTGCACCCGACCATAACTAATGTTTGTTATCTCAGCTATCTTACCAATGGTCATACGTCGGTCACCCAGTACGAGATCACAAATTTTATAGATGTTTTCTTTCGTGGTAGAGGATGTAGGCCTTCCACTCCTAGGATCATCTTTAATGCTCTCACGACCGCGCTTAAACTCCACTCCCACTTCTTGACACTGGAATACGATGGAGCAGACTCCCCCAAAGTGCTCACCATATCTTGATGGATGTCTTTTGGTGATAGGCATTTTTTTAAGGTACTTAATGACTGCACGGTGTTCAATTTTCTCCATTATTGAAAATTGCGTCAGATTGCTTCAAGCAAATAATCACAGAAAATTTATATTATGCAGTATCGGAATGAAACTGCGCACAATAAATCAATATGACACATACTAACAAATGACGGTAGATTTTAAAAAGATGTCATAGCTCCATGTAGGTTAGGCCACGAACTTTTGCATCGACCCTCGTACTTATCTTTTGAAAAAATAAATATTTAAATTTAATTTTTATTTGGTTAGTAGGTACCTAATGTGTATGAGAAATATGCTATCCTTGAAAAACATACATAATCGTGAGAATACTTAGAAATATACAAAAAAAATACAGACTTATTAATAATCTACACCTTATGAAGTCTGGTAAAAATTGAGACAAACTGTATGTATGTGCAGAGTATTATATCATAACTTCTGGTATTAAAAATACAAAGACTTTTTATGATATTGGAACAGATTTATACCTTAACGTATTTTTTTCGCTTTTTTTTATTCTTTGAACATAATTTTCTTTTCATCCTTTTTTAAATTTAGATTGAGAATACTGACCAAAACTGTAGATACTTCTAAGTTTTAATGGCAGCGTTGAGTACACGAGGCCTCAGGTTCGATTCCATTATAGGATACTCAAAATGACTTATAAAACGCTGAATCTTAAATTTTTAATAAGTTTGTTTAATTTTTTATCACTTTGTGTGACTTAACAATATCTTTAACAAATCGTGGGTGCCATGTTTATACCGTTGCCTACGTCTTCGAAGCTATGAGCATCAATAAACTTACCTTTATTTTTTAATTAAAATACCTATCTTCTAAATGTACTATTATCGTCGAAGAAAAGGCCGTTGGTCGCCTCACTGATACGAAACTCACGCAATTCTGACTGCACTCATAAATTGTCCAACCGTAATTCGAGATATCAACGTTCTTTTATGTCTTTTATAAATGCAGGTTTGTTTTTTTGGTAGATAAGACTAGATAGTCGATAGAGGTCTGCATAGTCTCACCTAGGTTATTATCACTACGTTCCTTTGTTTACCCAACTCGGAAAAGGAGGTTATCAACTCGACTGTATATTAACTGATAAAAGACAAAGACAAATCGTTTGCACTCAACCTCCTTGGAGGACAGTCGAATTTTCTTGAAGATGCTTTATTTGCGAAGGGAAATGTACGTTGAGTTTTTAGGAGTGTGTGTATTATTGGTGCTAATAAAATAGTTTAGTGGTGTGTGTATTATGTGAAGTCCAATCCATTCACTACGTACTCTCTTTCCTATTTTGTTGAGCCTTGATAAACATTTTTTAACCGAGTCCAAAAAAGGAGGAAGTTCTCAATTAGTATGTTTTTATTTTTATTTTTTTATGCGATTACTCGGTCACTATTGAATTCAACCAAAAAAAGAATTATCAAATCACGACGTCGCATTGTATCCAATGAAGTAGTTGGAGTTGGCTTTTGCATTTTTACTGCGATTTAGTTATTTGGCGGAAAATTGAAAATTAAATAATTTTATTTGTATATCGCCTCTGTTGTCTAGCGGTTCGGGAATATGGGCGAAGATACTTTTTTTTGTTTGTATGAAACTTTAGGTTTTTAGGATTAATCTGCATGTGTTGAAATAAAGTTTATTATATAATTAAAACCACGTTACGTACCAGTGATTAGATATGTCCCCGGTTGGCGATAGATAGACCGCCAATCATATTGAAATAGAGTCTTTGGCTACTTGTGGGTACCCTGGTTGAAATTCTGCGTACTTATTTGGGCATGCGTGAAGATACTTACATCTGATTGTTTTGCTTACCTTTTCTTGGTGGCAACATTTGTAACATGAAAGAGATGCACACAAAAATTTCAGACGAGGATCGCATGCATAAATTAACTGGTTAACAACGTATACATTATGTTCGAACACATCCTACGTCGCGATATTACAATTATTATTTATGTATCTATGTACACAACATCCAATGCTTCCCAGTTGGGCAATAATCCTCAGGTAACACGGCTTGCCTTCCTTTTTAAATCGTTTACCTAAAACATATGTATTGTATACAACAAAGTTGGTAGTTTTACAAAACTCAAAAAGCGTTGGGCTGAATTACATGATTTTTAGGTTTTTGGAATTGTTTCAGTCTCAAAAACCAGAATAACTTTATATTAAAACATAAAATAATAAAAAAAAGTAATGCACTCTAGGAGTGACGGCGAATGTCAAAACTTGAATATTAAGGTTGCGCATTTTTGGTATATAGGAATGGCTAGGAAATAAAATACCGGTCAGTGAATTGAAAATCACAGAATATAATGCGGCGACAACATACAGTGGTTTTACTCTCCCTCCGTGTTACGAAATTTCGATCGATCGAGTTTAACTTTACAAATTACAAAAAGTGCACGAAGTTGGTACAGAAGTTTTCACTTCAAAAATCGAATGGCAAGGGATCGGTGGCACTAAAGTCTCCGGGACAGGTAGTAATAGATAAAGAAATAGTAAGAAAGAGATAATCTTCTTATATTAGAAACCGCACCTAAAATAAATTCTACTACGATATCACTGAAACTAAATCTAGCATTTAGTGTTGTGAAGTGAACAGATATATTACGCCACGGTTAATTCACGGATACGGTCTTTTAGTGTTGTAGGGGTGGTAGAAAATGGCGTTGACCGCAGCGATGATATCAACCTCACGCGATACTGAATGCGCTAGTAAATTATACAATCTAGACAGGTACGTGTTATGCGCCTTTAATAAATACCAGTGATATACTATGATGCAGTTAAGTTTTAAGTCGGAAGTATTTCTATTTCTATTTTTATTTCCTTTATATTGTTTTGCTCAAAATGTGTTTTTGGAACGAAGTTCCTTATTGCGCGTTGTGAATGGGGGCTAGACGGAAAAATTCTTACGAAAATATTGTCACGACATTTTTTGCTCTGTGGTCTAGCGGTTCAGTAGTTGGACTTGACTGCATGATGTCCAGGGTTCGAATCCCGGGTCGGACAATATTTTTATATTTTTCATTTTCTATTTTTTTTTTAATATTTTTATTTTCTTTTTTTTATTTCATGTTTCTCTGTCTGTCTCTCTCTATAAGAGAGATAGAGATAGAGATTACTAGAGATTGATAGAGATTGAGAGAGAGAGGGGGGGGGAGAGAGAGAGAGAGGGGGGGAGAGAGAAAGTCGTTCCATCCGGGTGTCAACCTCTCAACTTTTTTACTTTGAATTTATGATCATATAATTATGATTTATGATATTTCACTGGTATTTATTACAGACGAATAAGCCTATAATAAATACCAGTGATATACCATGATGCCAATAAGTTTGATTTTAGTTGGAAGTATTTCTAAAATTATACTTTTTTGTTTTTGTTTTTGTTTTGACTTGACTGCATGAGGTCCTGGGTTCGAATCCCGGGTCGGCCAACATAAAGAAAATTGGATTTTTCCAATTTGCTAATTAAAAAAAAATTTTGGTCGGGATTGGAAATGTGCCCGGTTGGCGATAGGCTTGCCACCTAACACATTGTGGGACTTAGTGTCTTCGGCTAGTCGTGGGTGCCTTGGTTGTACCTCTGCCTACCTCTTCGGGGATATGGGCGTGAAGATACTTTTTTTTTACTTTTTCGTTAAGAATGGCTTTTTACTTTCGTTTGTTTTTGATGGTTTTTTAGTTAATTTTAGTTTCTTAATATTTTATTTTGTACGTATTTTAATATTTTATTTTGTATTTCCAGACTTACGTTATACGTATACGTTTACGTTATAGTTATAACTAGCTGCCCGCCCTCACTTCGCTTCGGTTATTAAAGAATAAAAATCCTACTAATATTATAAATGCGAAAGTTTGAGTATGGCCGGGTAAGCGCGCATGCCTTTGCTACGGTTCAACGATATTTAATTTTGCGCCCGGAGATTTTAACTTTTTGATAACTTATTAGTTGTTAATTTTTTTCTGATAGTGTAAAAGGCAATTTTGATCTAAATTACACGCATAACGTATTTAACAGATTTATTTGATTAAGGGTTAATACTGTATTGTTAAAAATATGTTCTAAATTAACCCTTCATTTTACTGTTTTAAGTAAAAGCAAAAAACGGTTATTGTGGGTTATTTTTTAAAGATAGATATATACCACCGCTTACTTTTTTAAGATCTATCGAAGAGGAAAAATCCCACAATACATTGTTTTGTTAAAACTCAAAAGGTTTTGGCAGCGTTTTCGAGGAAAGCTCCCGATCGGCTTATTTTTTGCCGACATATTGAACTAATATCATTGTGATATCGTTGGTTTGTACAAAACATAAACTTACTATGCACTAAAACCTTCCTCAAGAATTGTTCTATCTATTGTTGAAAACCGAATGAAAATCCGTTGGGTACTTTTCGAGTAAATCGCGAACAGACAGACAGACGCGGCGGGGGACTTTGTTTTATAATATGTATTGATTATTGTTAAAAAAGATTCGACCTGTAAATAACGTACCTATTTAGCTAATTTTACTGAGTCAAATGAAAAAAATATATTTATAAGGTAGTTCAATAGAGAAAACGTAACATAGTATTGAATACTAAAAGTCATTAGTCACATTTTTTTTTGTATGCCTACTTTTTATCAGATGTACTGGCACTGTCTGAAAATATTGTTGTCATTCATGAATGTATTAAGTGGATTAGTTATTATATACTATTATATTACTTATTATCACGTTGTCTTAGTTGGATGTCGGTTTGTAATTATTAATTACGTGTGTAATTAATCAAATTAATTTTGGAATAAAGTAATTGCTACAACTGATATTGTAAATATGATTATCTGAGTATCCGCTTGAATGTTTTGTTGACCGGGATAATAAATTTCGATGTTGACTGATAAGGTATATAAGTATTTAATTATTGGCGGTAGTCCGCAGCCGTTGTTCAATTTTGAAGCAGTAAATGTATTTGGTTACATGAGCAAGGTATTTTTTATTGAAAGAATCCAACAGTATGAAATTTTATTATTGTTTATTTTTTATGGCACTAGACCATCATTACAAAAAAGTGTTGCATATGAAAAATGTATAATCTAGGTCAGTATGGCTTTGCGCGTATTGACGTATACAGGGTGTTAGGCACATGCTTGGTTGGAAACACTTCCGGGAAACTTAGATTTTGTCAAGGCTGCTATTTTTTTTTGTTTATAGACACAAAAGCTTTAAATATTTTTTTATTTGTATTTATTTATTCATACACACATATTTTCACATCAAGTCATTTACGAGGTAGGCAGAGAGTATTGAGTGCCAGACCTCACGATCCTGACAAACCTGCCTGTCTTCCTTCACATTCAGTACTCTTTTCATATAAAAATGCCGGTTTCGGAGACCACCACCACCCTCGGATAATAGAATATCAACCTTGCTCTCCCAGGGTACCTACATCCATCTACATTCGCGTTGTATATATCTGTTTTGTGAATCTTTCATCTGTCATTCTTTCCACATGACCGAACCAGCGGAAGATGCCTTTTCGTATTTTAACACCAACACTTTCTTTCAATCACACTTTTTTGGAGTTTGCTGTTACGGATGCGGTCGGCGAGCGTAAAACCACATTATTCTAGATCCACGGTGTATCTTCCATCCCTGCTAAAAGCACGACAATTTTATTCACTTGTTCCAACATTACATTATCAACTAAAACCCTTACATCTCCTCTGGCTACGACTCTTTCAAACACCATTATTTTGGTTTATGTATTTTTATATTTATTATTTATGTAGCTTTATTTGTATTGCATTAATTTACTATATTGAAATATGCGTAAATAAACATTTTGGGAGAATTTATGAATATATGTAAAAAATCAACAAAAAATAATAAGAGCCTGTATAAACTTTAATTTAATTGTTTCCAAATAAATAATAAATAAATAAATGTCCCTGGACAAGTCACACAAATTGTGTCTAACTCCAAAGTAAGCAAATTATATGTTTGTGTTATGGGTGTTAGTCAACGATTCTAATACATAGAAATACTTAAATAAATACCTCAATAAATTTAATAAACACTCAGACCCGGAAATGCAGATATCTAAATGTTGATCACACAAATTCCTGCCCCCGTCGGGAATCGAACCCGAGCCTCGCGGTTGGTCGATGTATTTAGGCGTGTACGCTTGCCACTCGACCAACGTGGCGGTCTATTGATATAAATGAATCAATATTTTCATCCTTTTGGTTTATCCAACGATGGGTCTCACACCCTGTATAACAAGTAACGGCTTGCCAGTTAAGTGTAACTTTTTTAAATAAGAAACGTTTGCATAAATAACATAAAGTAGATTTTATGATGCAAGGTATTCATAAAGTAAAAACAGAATTATGAAGGTTTATAGGCGTTATTTCTAAAAGCTTTTAAAGTTCAACCAACTCGTGTAATTCAAAGTTCTAAATGGAGACCCGAAACCTCAAACCACACGTTACAGCAGCTCAAATAACTGACTTGAAATTGCTGTAAAATTAAATCAGTCAATTTTGTTAAAATATTTAACAAAGTATACTTAAGTCAATATTTTTACACCTACATAAGTATTTTTAATTCGCAATAGGTATCTTTGTATACTAAAGAAAGTCGTGTTAGTTACACTATTTATAACTGAAGAACGCCTTAACCGATATGGCTAAAAATTAATAAGGAGGTAGCTTAAAACCAGGAGACGGCCATATGATACTTTTTATTCCGTTCGTCTGTGAGGAAGCTAGGATAAACAACATTTTAATTTTCCCCGTACAAACTGAACATGTGGAATGAAGTTCGCCAAAACAGCTAGTAATTGATAAAAATTGATAATTATAGTGACAATGTTTCTGGCCCAGAGTGTAGGATAACTGGTAGACCTGCACATAAAATATAAGGTGTTTTCAAAAAAGTGCATGAAATTGTGGCTAAATATTCTGCACAATTGACTGAACTAGTGAAAAAAATCGGACTCAACAAAAAATACAGCCCTTTTATTGTTCTGCAAAAGGTTAATGTCCCCGTGCGATGTACGGCAAACATCTGGGATCGCTAACGTTTTAGCGACATTATTTCAGTTTTTAATATTTTGCTTATTTTCATATTTATGATTATTTGGTACCTATGCCGAGCAGATATCAGAATCAGAATCAGAAAAATCTTTATTCACTTGAACCATACAATTCACTAATTGTATGGTTCAAGTGAATACCACTGTATTTGTGCGCGTCGATATTTTTTTAAACGGTCACACACTGAGAAGATCCGGCGAAAGAAACTCAGCGGGCTTGTTTTATTTCAAGAATAATAATAATTATAATATAAACTAGACTAAAAATATAAATTACAATATCACCTTCAAATTACAATCAGATTTGAACTTAAATAAAAGGTACAACAAATCACATTACAAATTGTAGTGGGAGATTGAAACCTCTATCCCCTTGCCAAGCATGTTCATCTTCCAAATACTCTGAGACCGTATAATAGCCTTTTTGCATAATTTTGCTTTAATACATTTTTAAACTTATTTATAGGTAGATCTCTAATACCAACGGGCAGCTTATTGTATAAACGTATACATAGACCCAAAAAGGATTTACTAATTTTATGGAGACGAGTTTTGTATGCGGCTACATTATTTTTATTCCTCGTATTAACATCGTGAACATCAAATTTTTTTGTAAACATACATAGATTTTCTTAACATACATTAAACTCTTATACACACATTAAACATACATTAAAACTTATGTTTTGAGAACTGAAAGTTAAAATATTTATTTCTTTGAATTTTTCTCGGAGGGCATCCCTTACTTTAAGATTATAAATAGCTCTAATAGCTCTTTTCTGTAACACAATTTCTGTAACACAAGTGGGCCGTTTCAATATCTGTTCATGTTTTTATTTTTTTTACTGCAAATGCTGCTGAACTAAGCCTATTTGCCAGTTTCTCAATATGAGGGCCGCATTGTTATTTATTATCAATTGTGAAGCCTAAAAAGACAGTGTATTCAACCATATCGTTAACAAATTCGGAAAACCTTGTATATTTTTTCCGCCATCTTGGATACTGAACCACTCACCATACTGAATTTAGAATGTCAGCACCATACTAATCATGCATAGATTGATTTGGATGTCAATAAAACCTAGGTTACTTAAACGCTTTCGACACAAAGTTGTCTGATTAAAGCTGGGTTTCAATAATCAACGGACCGTAAGCCGTTAGTACAGCCACTGGTAGTTTGCCTAAAAGTAACGAAGCGTTGCTCATAGTTACACAAAATGTTTCGAGTTAACAATCTATAACGAACGACCGTAGTTAGGTATATTGATAGTCGTACAAATAACTACCATTCGTAAGCAAAACGACCCGTTTCTTGTATATAAGAACCGGACATGAAACGGGGAAAATCAGACATATTGTGATAAGTAGCGTTACCCGCAAACTTTGATGCATGAAGCAAATTGAAAATTGGAATCGGATATGTCATTTTATGTAGGTACT
Source organism: Calephelis virginiensis (assembly GCA_002245475.1). Lineage (NCBI taxonomy): Eukaryota > Metazoa > Arthropoda > Insecta > Lepidoptera > Riodinidae > Calephelis > Calephelis virginiensis. Next base: position 399,931 of record NJDC01000286.1, on the reverse strand, counting down.
CTTGAACACAGTACTAAAGAATTATTAATGTTTAGTCAATAATATATATATTTTTATGATATTGGAAGGCAAACAAGCAGACGAATTTCCTGATGGTAAGAAATTCACGCCACCAAGAGAGACCAAAAGTAGTAATGGTGCGTTGCCAACCTGATTCCTATTGTTCCTTGTTATGGCCTATTAGGTCTATTCTTAACTATTGTTAACATCCCTTATGTTAGACCTCGAGCAAAAGCAAGTTTATCGGCTACCTTATCCTCCGAACAGGAACACGTCAACGGCAAGCACTGACGTTATGGCGGTAGGAATAAGTAAGGCGGTGGTACCAATCCGGGCGAGTCGCTGCAACACTCTTCCATCTAGTCAGATGTCACGGTTTAAGTGACGGTAAAAGCAAGTTTAGCGGCTATATTACCTTCCGAACCGGAACACGTCAATGGCAAGCACTGACGTTATGGCAGCAAGACCAATAAACAATAAATTATTTTATTAGTTTCATTTTTTTTTTTGAAATTAAATGTTAGAATCCGCTAATACTGTCCAAGAGTATGTACCTAAAACGACATTTCCGACTTCAATTCCTATTTTCCATGATTTTTTTTTAATTTTAAAAACTCTTCATTTTTTAAATCTTAGGATTAGTATTTAACAAAAATTAATTATTTATTAAACTTTATTTATTTTCTGTTAGTCTGAACATTGGCTGGTAGAGAATCAGAGCGATTGGGTTTGCCCTTTGTATAACATATTTACTAAGGTGAATAAATGAGTTTGAATAAATTTACATTTAAATAACAGTAATATATTAAGTATTGCTTGAGTGGCATATTTTTATTTATTTTAAAATATTATTTTTTTTGATTAAAGACTTTTTTGTACCACATTGATAATAAGGACTTTCATGCAAACTTTCGACCCCTATTTCATCCTTTTAGAGATAGAATTTCCAAAAACTTTTAAATGCGTATCTACTCATTTTTTATAAATAGCCTAAGAATAAAGTTTCGTGTTTCCAAATTTAAAAAAATGACGGTTTTCTTTAGTGGATATCTGCTCAATAAAACGAACCTACTCACCAAATTTCATGGCTGTAACTCTAACAGTTTTTGCTCGGCGATGATAAATCATTCAGTCATGACATGTTATTTTATAAGTATAGATCACTAGAGGTCACTAGTGTTCTGGCAAACTTTGTTTCAGCTGTTTGTATGGAGGCAAATTATAATGTTTTTCCTAATTTCATCGCAGGCGAACGAAATTAAAAGTACCCTATATCCGTCTCCCGATTCTTAGCCATACTCCCACTCCCCCACTAGTTTTCAGCCAAATCGGCTCAAATGTTCTTAAGTTGCAAATATGTAGTGTAACTAACACGAATTTATTTTATATCTATAGATTACAACTAACCGAAGACCCAGCGAACTTGACATTAACAAATACCAAATTTCTATGGAAAAGAATCAAGGGTTGTTATTCCCATTTTCTGCAACTTTCCTGGTTTTTTAATTCATAATAAATAACCTTCTTTTGACAAAAACAACGACAACAAAAAATATATAATATTGTTAAATCCAATGAACGATGAGATGCGATGACCACGCGAAAAGAAGATATATATATACATACAAGCTCTTGTCCGCGGCATTGCTCGCGTGGTTTATGGTCGCACAGGAACATTTTTTCGGGTTAAAAGCAATCCTCTAATTCATAGAGGGTGATTATGTGAGTGCCCAAAATCATTGGGGCAGCTTTTGCGTGAAGGAATAAGAAACTTTCGCATTTGCGATATTAGTAGGATATAAGAAATAATATAAAAAAAGTGTCTTCACGCCTGTATCCCCGAAGAGGTAGGCAGAGGCACAACCAGGTCACCCACGACTAGCCGAAAACACTAAGTCCCATAATGTGATAGGTGGCTATCGCCAACTGGGCACATATCCAATCTCAAACAACATTTTTTTATTAGAAAATTAGAAAACAACAATTTTATTTTTGTTGCCCGACCCGGGAATCGAACCCGGGACCTTATGCAGTCAAGTCAACAACTGAGCCGCCACATCACAGATGATATATATTATTGCAAGCATTTGAGTCAACTTGATCTATCTATATACGCTAGATAATATACGCTAGATATTCTACGCTAGATAATATCTAGCGTAGAATACTTTAACAGCACACATGTACAAGTAAAAACCTACGTTCCCCAGACAAATTGAAAAATGAATAAAGAAAAAGTTATGAAAGACACACGACAGTCCTGGTCAAAGCACTTTGTTGGCAATGGTACAATCTGCTTGTTTGCATGAAAAATACATTAGAAGCGTTTGCGTTGACGTGCAGCAAAGGAGCTGATTGTATTTCCTCACTGGAAATGGATGTGTACTTACTCATGAAGTCTAAATATCTACATGAACCATAGATTTTAAAGTCAGCTTGTTTGTATGTAGGTACGTATTTTAATTTAAAGATCAACATCGGATGTGTAGTTGTCCAATGTTTGTGAATGTTGTTTTTGAATAAGACGTATAAATATTTTTTTAATGATATTGGAAGGCAAACAAGCAGACGGATTTCCTGATGGTAAGACTCTGAAGGTGGTAATGGTGCGTTGCCAAGTTGAGGGCGGGATCTTAGGCCTAGAGCATAAGTAAGTTTACCGGCTAGATTACCCTCCGAACCGGAACACGTCAATGACAAGCATTTACGTTATGGCGTCAGGAAATGTGCGGCGATAGTACGAATCCGGAAGAGTCGCTGCAAAACTCTACCACCTATTATAATTTAGAATTATATTAAATAATTTTATTATGAATTCTATATCACAATATTGTAGTTCATGACAAAAAGATCAGCAAATATTTCAGGGTTTAAAACAAATTTCTAAATAATATGAAATATTATCGTACTTAAATGAATAATGATAGGTACAATTACCAGTGATCATGTAAAAATAATTGCGATATGTATGTTTATGTACAGTATCGGTTTTTTAGACTACCAGCGTTCTGGGTGAAATTTATTCGACGCCCCCTAAATCTAGTTTAACAGTAGACGTAAAAGTCATAACATATAATGAAATAACAATTTATTAATAACTGACTGATAACTGAATAAATCACTTAGTAGGAGCTATCTCCTACTAAGTGATTTATTCAGTTTTATTATTTAGACTTTCTGTCATATTTTTCTTGTTTCATTTATGGATTTTAACAATTAGGTTTCAAAGTCTGACGCAGACGGAAGATAGGCACTAGCATATGATATTTGACGTGTAAATGGGGTAGTAGTTTGTATACTTCATTGGAGTCTATCATTCCCAGCGATATAAATAAAACGGGTGGACTACCGAGTATATTAAGAATTTTCAAAGGAGCTAAAATCTTGTTTTGTTCCAATACAAACGTAGAGAAGGGGCTCGTGAATGGGAGTATCAGTTTTTGTCACGGACATCATCCGGCCACACTTTAGACGCGACCAAAATGTATGAAACCGACGTCACGCCCATCAAAGTTAATTTCGGTAACGACGGCGAGCACCTAATTCAGCCTATAGGCATCCAATTCATGGCCAAGTGCAGCTACGGTACAGTGGAAAGGCGCATGCTCCCAGTGATTTTAAGTTAGGCATCTACCGTGCACAAGATGCAAGGCTGTACGGTAGACCACGCCGTGGTGTATTTAGGGTCCCGTACTTTTGCGGATGGACAGGCATATGTGGCGCTAAGTCGAGTAAAATTACGTGGTGGTCTCCAGATTGAAGAGCTAGATTGCTTCTAAGCTGACAGGCAAGACACCATGCAATACAGACACACTGGTGGAGATGGAGAGGATGCGGGCTCATTCGTCCATTTGAAGTAAATGTTTAACATATCCCATTAGAAAAGACGAAAAAGTATAAAATAAATTAATAGTTTAAAAAACACTAAAAAAACACGTTTTTATAGGTGCACGTAAAAGTCAAAAATAAATTACGGGTCGTTCAAGTTGTCTCTATTTCTGGGCTGAAGTGTAAACTATGTGCTTTTAATTATAATATTTGATTGTATAAGCGTCAAAAGTAGCAAAATGTAGAGTTCTTGTGCGTGTATTTGTTCACAAGAAAGTCTTTCCTGCTCCAGCGCCCCACGCTTTTACAAACAAACATTATAATTAAAAGAACATAGTTTACACTTCAGCCCAGAAATAGAGACAACTTGAACAACGCGTAATTTTTTTTTGACTTTTACGTGCACCTATAAAAACGTGTTTTTTAAACTATTAATTTATAGATGCGTGATATTTTTTTTCAAACAAAACAAAAACAAAAGAGTTTGAACATTTTAGACATGTCAGATTAGTCTGGACATGTCGAATTGTGATGTTTTTAATTAACGTTTTCTGAGTGATAGTTTAAACGTCTATAAAAATGTCATGTACTGACTAATCTGACAACACTAAAAGTGTTTTGTCTCTTTCTATTACTTTCCTTAAAAGAAGAGAGCTATAACTTAAAATTAAGTTAGTGCACAACAAAATTTACACCAATATTTTATTTACGAAAGAATGTTAATAAAATTGAGCGTACATCCAGCGACGTATTGTACTAAGTAAATCGACTATGTCATTTACTTTTGAAAACAGCACTAGCGGATTATTAAAACTAAGTTACTAATAAATTCAATGAATCCGATAAAGTAATTTGTTTTATACTATTAACAAAATAGTAATAATTTACCATTATTGTGTTCAAGAGTATCTAAAATATCATACTCGATTTCAATTTCCAATATTGCATGAATCGAGATTCAAGAGTAACACTACTTATCGAAAATTCGTAAGACGGAGTAAGACAAAGGGAGAGAGAGAGTGTCAGATCATTTTTTTCCACATTCATGCCACATTTTATACTATGATTTTCGTTGCGCCTCCTAATTTTTTTCAACCGAAAGACCGATCCGAGCTATTTTATAGCAATTATATTATTGCGAGGCAACGCGCGATTTATTTTTTTGTTCTCGAACAAAATCTATTAAATGAATGTTATACATGTAAAGCAATTCGTTCAAAACGGTTATCTAACCATTTCAAAACATCAAAAATGTTCAATTAATATTCAAGTTTACACTTCTGCCCTGTTGTTTTTTCATTACTGTGCAGTGTGTGTTTATTTATTCTCAGCGCCGTTCAAGTGCGGCCCTGCATATATCTAAAACAACTAGATCTATATGGCGATTTTTATTTTCCTTATTTATGTGATATTATCTTGGCGAAGTCCCATATAATCTTGCAACATTTTAACGTATCTTTCTCATAACCCTGAACGGGCCCATCTTAAGTGCCTGGAGCCTGACAGTTGATAAAGTTATATAACTTTTTATTAAGTTGTAATTACGTAAACCATGACATACTTTACTTGCCTTTCGATAATTAATCACTCTGTGGAGCATCGAATGGTTGAACCCAATCAATCACTCGTTAATATGTTATTTGACGCTTGAATGTTTGAACATGGTTTGAACACAGATGTGTAAGGGTTGAGCATAATTAACGTTTTTGTATATTAAAAATCATTGTTTAAAATGAATTATTACTAATTGGTTTAAGGGTAATTAAGTTCAAGTTTGAGCCATTTTTTGCATGAACTGCGTCACAGTCGGTTTGTGAAAACCCCATCTTCCGCTACTGATCAACGTAGTAATTTAGGTTATTGTATTACTACTAGTATTGTGCTAATTGGTGGTAAAACGCTATGAAGCAGCTCACCCGGATTAGTCTCATAATCTAACCCAGTCGTATATAAGTATATAGGGTGCCATTGAACGGCAGGATAACCAATGTATCTGCAAAGGTCGCCCAATAATTTGATCATAACTTTGACCCAATAATTCTTGTATTTATAATGTATTTATATGTATTATATTATTAATATAGTAATAGATTAACACACAAAACACAAGCATGTGATATATTTACTTTCAGGAACTTTAATTTGTGTGATTTGTCTAGGGATATTAATTATAAGATAGCGACGCACCGGTAACATCTATTGTGTCTATAGACAACGCTTGTCATTAACTATCAAAAGAACCGCCTGCTTTTTCGCTATGTTGTAACTATTTAAACCTTTTGTGGTTGTAAATGAATGAATATTGATTTATTTATTTTGTTGATTATGATAATATTTGCTTTAATATACGATTGTTATCCGGTGCTAGCGTGAACTATAGCATCGAAATTTGGGTAAATAATTCTTTGACCGACTTGTTAAAAGGAGGAGGTTACATGTTCGATGTTTTAAGTATGTTAGTTAATTTCTCTGTCATTGGTGAAGTGATTTTAAAAATTGTTTTTTTTTATTAAAAT
>NJDC01000286.1:354251-382275 GCA_002245475.1 Calephelis virginiensis | reverse complement strand
AGCGATGTATTGATGTAAATGGACGCTATTTTGAAAAGTTATATAAAACTAATAACTTGCTAGAATGCTTAGTTTTTGATTTTCTAAGAACTTTCAGTTTGACCCTCGTAAACCACTGGGACTATAAACCACTGCTACACAAAATGTGGTGAAATTCCGTTTAGTATTTTTGCGTGAAAAGTGTATAGCTAAATTGACAAAAAAGTGATAACTTTCGTTTTGGGTTTTCTATCCTGCATATGTAGCAATCATAGTTTTTTGAACAAAAAATTTTAAGTAGAGATTTAGTTTATGGATGTTTTATTTTATGCATAGAAAATGGCTCCTTTGAGGGTTCTTTCTCCGATATGCCTCTCTGGTCACTTGCTTTGAGGCTATTATACATCGTTGTACTTACAATGTACAAATGGCATATAATCTTATATTAGGTACTCATGATGTATTTGACTGATATGATCTACTTCACTTAATAAATATATTCCCAACGATCGACGGATTAATGTTAACTGCTGATTTTTGGACTTTAGAAAGGATAAGTATAATCTTATCCTTTTTTTAACCGACACTAAAACCTTTTTCCGGTTATCACTTCGTTATTTTGTATGTTTGTTTCCGTAAACTTTTGTTGTGTAACGTTAAGGCCAATAATTAACCGACTTCGATAGCTCTAGTTATGATTTTCCGAGACTTTATCTAGGAATCATTAGCTATCTTTCATTAAAAGTATAATCAAATCAAGACGCGGTAATTAAATAATTAAAGTCGATTTTTGCAGTGTTACTGCGCTTCAATTATTGTATGTTTGTTAAGCGATTACCTCGCCAGCTCATCATATTATATAAATATGTTAAATTGAATGGATATTTTTTTAATACTTACAAGATTTTTTGTCAATTTGTAACAGTTTTAAAGTTGATATCGTATGATATTATTACTTCAAAGTGAAAAACAGTTTATTTTATACTCTCACAATTTCTGTCAGATTAATTATTCAACATACAATAAACTATTAGGGAATTCAATTAAAATTCAACTAAAATTAAGTTCAAATTAAAATATTACTACTACGAGTAGGTGGTAGAGTTTCGCAGCGACTCACCCGGATTGGTACCACCGCCTTACCTATTCCTGCCGCCATAAAGTCATGACGTGTTCCGGTTTAGAGGGTAAGGTAGCCGGTAAACTTTTGCTCGAGGCCTAACATCCCGGCATCAGGTTGGCAACGCAACATTACCGCCTTTGGTGTCTCTAGGCGGCGTGAATTTCTTACCATCAGGAAATCCGTCTGCTTGTTTGCTTTCCAATATCATAAAAAAAATAAAAACAGTGTTGACGTGGACTTTGTGGAGTCCCAGATTTGATTTCAGGGTTGGACATCAAATGTGTTTTTTCCAATTTTCTAATTAAACAATATTGCTCAATATTGGTTAGTGCCCAGTTCTCTAACATTGTGGGACTAAGTACTTCGGCTAATTGTAGGCTCTGTGGTAGTGCTTCTACCTACCTCTTTAGGAATGCGGCTAGAAGATACTTATCTCCTTACGCTTTTTAAAAATTCCCTTATTAAATTGTTAACATAGCAATAACACTAAACACCTAGGCCAGGTTTGAATGGCATATACACAGGGCTCTGTTTCATCTTTATACATCCTAGGACTAAACAGTCCTAATGTATCTACTTCAGGTCGAATTTTTTTTAAGCTGGTAAAGATAAATGATGAGGAAGTACATTTAATATACGGGCCGTCCAAAATTACAACCTTATGAAACAAGACATAATATCTGCCAATAGCCTAATATAGAAATTCTACAGTTCGTGGAGACTGTAAAAAGCGGACCTTGGATTAGTACGTCCAAACGCCAGAAACAGTTGGATATAGTAGTTTAAGATCCGGCACAAATAAATAAACCCTCATAGTCTAAGAGCCGGTGGGAGATCGACCTTCACCGATGTGATAACCAGATGAGACATATTTTTTATCAAATACAATTTATAAACAATATGCCCATAATTTCTTGCCTAGCTGAAAGTGCTCATGGCTATTTTTAATTAAATTATGTATGCTTTAGGTATGATTTTTTTGCAGGCAAGTCTATATGACTGATTTTGTAATAAAATAATAACATTTTATGTTATATAACTTTCGATAAGTTAGCAGAACGATGGAGTCACCTAAATTGACTTACCTGTTCACATCTGTTCGCCAGCTATACACAAAAATGGGTAGGCAAACCTACTGAGGCATATTCTGTGTGTTAAAAACTAACAGGGAAATCAAATTCATTTGGTTATCAAAAGAATGAAAGTGATGAAAAAAAAATCGATTATAGTTAATTTAATTAAAAATAGCCATGAGCACTTTCAGATTGGCAAGTAATTATAGGCACATTTGTTTATAAATTATATTCGAAAAAAATATGTCTCATCTGGTTATCAGATCGGTGAAGGTCGATATTCCACGGTCTCCTCTACTATCATGTGTTAATTGAATGAAATAATATTTTATAGGCAGATTTCAATGCAGTAAACGTAAGTGAATGTTTACAACATTGAAATTTCATTCAATTAACACATGAGGGTATATTTATTTTAATGCCGGATCTTAGACTATAGTAAGAACTCAATTTCAAAGCGGAGGTGATTTGTCGATGTGTATTTTGAAATTAAATGAAATTTAATAAAAAAAGTGGAATATGTGTGTTAAGAAGTTGTTTTAAAGATATTTAAGCATTCTATCACATTGTAGTGTGCAAAAGTCATTTAAGAAGTAGAAGGATGGAAGAGGAAGAGGAAGCAGTCTTGGTTATTTAAGGAAACAACAGCTTTAACGTTACAAAAAAACACAACAAAATTTTAACACTAGGGAGCTAGAATACTGTGTTGAAGAATATCGTGTTCATAGTAGTCCCGATTAAACATTTTGCCTTTTTCTAATGGGATATAGGCGTCGAGAAATGTATTTCCAATCTTTGCGAGATTTGGCATCGGAAATAGCAATTAGCTGATTTATTAACTAGCAATAGAATAGAGGATAATTTTAGCTTTCAAGGTGTATTTACGTAAATCGCTCTTTAAAGAATAAAACGTAAACAACGAAAACCGGATTTGGGTTCCGTTTGGAAATAAATGAAATTTCTTGCATTTAACTAACAACTGTAATCATAAGGAAAATATCATTATAGACTAAAAATAGCAGTATCTGTCTGTTACAATATTGAGAAGGGTGCTTTCGTATATTTGTCTGCAACAAGACAGAATAATACATGCTTTAAAAAAAACTGGAGTAAAAATAGCAGTGACTCAGTAGTTAGTTGGGAATGTAACTTCGTATATTTACTTAACATATTATGATAATAAATTGGATATTTTGAAAAAAAACATCTCAGACTAAATAAAGCAGTATCTGTTTAAAAAACTATTTTTAGGGATGGTAACTGACCGTTACTGTAGCTGTCAGTAACTATGTTCGTAAGGGTTACTTCGCATATTTATGTAACATATAATATATTGAATACTTCTAAAAACATCTTAGAATATAATTTAAACGCAGTAAAACTGCAAAAAACCGACTTCAAATTTGGATCACATGTGGTTTTCTCAAGAATGCTAATGTAGACCTGGACCATATAGAAGATACTTATCTCCTTACGCTTTTTAAAAATTCCCTTCTTAAATTGTTAACACAGCAATATGTATAGTGTACATTAACGGGACCATCGCGGGAGTATAGGCTTTCAATTAAAAAAACAATTTTGAAAATCCGTCCACAAACACCAGAATAATGGAGTAACATACGTACAAAAAAAACATACGGGTCGAATTGAGAACCTCCTCCTTTTTTCGTCGCTTGAAAATAGCAGTATCTGTCAGTTACAATGTTGAGAAGGGTAATTTCGTATATTTGTCTGCAATAAGATAGGACAATACACGCTTTAAAAACAACCTGGATTAAAAAGAGCAGTATTTGTCAGTAGCTATGTTGGGTAGATAAGTTCGTATATTTATCCAATATATAATGAATTGGACACTTTTAAAAAACATCTTAGACTAAAAATAGCAGTATCTGTTTATAAAACTAATATTGGGGATAGTAATTCCATACGTTCAACTACAAAATGATACGAAGGATAGATGTTTAGTAAGAAATAAGCATATACCCCAAAATTTTAAGAAAAATACTTCCTAGTCTGGTAATAGATTTAAATGTTTATAACACTGGAAAGGGTAATGCCGTATGTTTGGCTACAATATAATAGGCGGGACAGATCATTTACTCTTAAAACATCCCCTAGACTAAAAATAGCAGTAACTGTCTATAATGAAGTTGACTCAGGGTGAATTCAAGATAAGTAAGTATCTTAATGCCCATATCCCTGAAGAGGTAGGCAGAGGCTCAACCTGGGCACCCACGGTTAGCCGAAGACACTAAGTCCCACAATGTGATAGGTGGCAAGCCTATCGCCAACCTTATTAGAACATTGAAAAAAAACAAATTTTTTTTGTTGCCCGACCCGGGATTCGAACCCGGGACCTCATGCAGTCATGTCCAACACCGGAACCGCTAGACCACGGAATATTAGAGTACTTACTATAATATTAGAGTACATATCTAGTTCAGACATTAGTTAAATTTTGACTGCTGTCAAATTTATATTGGTGATAATTCTGCTACTCACTAACTAAACTTAATTTAGATGTTTGCTATCTTTTTCCAATACAATAAAAACAAAAGAGATGGACATTTTAGATATATCAGATTAGACCGGACATTATAACTTGTGTCCTTTTTAATCAACGTTTTCCAAGGAATAAATAAAAAGTCTGTAAAAAGGACATATACAAAACAAATCCAACAGCACTAAACGTATTTCGTCACTTTTTATTTCTATCGTTGAAAGAAGATAGCGATAACTTATAATTAGTAAATTTGTATCAAAAATACTGGTGATATCATATATTATCCGTCTCTTTTATTTGTATGTCAAAGTATTTTCTATTTCCTGTTAAAAGTTGGATAAATGGTGGAAAACTTTACAGAAGTTATTCTCAAAAAACGTCGTAGACTAAAAATAGCAGTAACTATATCTAACAATGTCGGAATGGGTAATTAAACGACGATGTACAAACGAAATGAACAACGGCCGTGAGACGGCACTGTTCACATCGTTAACGATTATTATCTTTGCCCCAGCCACCCAACTCAATGCTTTAATTAAGAAAATCCACGACATTTTCGTATATACATATAGCGTGTTTGCACCCTTTAGGAGGCTTCAAATTGAGTGAAAATAGTTTATTTGCGAAATATGTGTGTTAATTTGTTATAAATTTGGTCACAAAATGTGTTTATTTGTACCTACATATATATGTCCTTTTTAACATACATACATACATACATATCTTCACGCCAAGTCCCTTACGGGGTAGGCAGAGAGTATCGAGTGCCAGACCTCACGATCCTGACAAACCTGTCTTGCTTCCTTCACATTCATAACCCTTTTCATACAAACACGTGTGTTTAAACAATGTCCTTTTTAAACAACTCCTAAAAGGAGGTTTTCCATTCGCCTATATTGTTTTTTTAATATTTCTTACGCAATTACTCGGCCAATAACCAACTCATTTTGATAGTTCATTTTGAGAAAGATTCCGAATGGGTTTTCATCATTCATGAAGTCGTCAAGATAAGTCGAAAATATATGCATTATTAGATATAACACAAAAACTACTAGTAGGATGTTGATAAAATTTAATTGGAACCATTACGGAAACACTTTCTATCTTTCTAAAAAATATATCAAATCGCGAATTGGTACCCAGTGGAATAGTTGAAGTTGGTTTTTAAACTTTTGCTGTGCTTATTTTAAGTTGTAACGGAGCGATGTTATGATTTTGATTTTTGTGTGTGGAAATAGAAAAAGGAGAGTGACGTAGGCTACTTTTGTCCTAACCTACCTTTTGACGTTTATATGCGGAAGTAATGTTATAAATGCGGAAGTGTGTTTGTATGTTTATCTATGTTGTATAATTTTTCTGTGTTATTTAGGCGAATGTAAAGTGACACACTACTTTTCATCTCGATACCTAAAGCTGGAAACATATTAGTGACCGTGGCCTACGGACGCATGCACATGCCGTCCGCGGACGTTTACAGTTGACATAAACATCCAGCGCGCAAGATAACTAACGGACGTCCTAATGCTCAAGGCAAGAGGTTTCAAAGCCCAGTCTATGTAGTCCAGAAGCTAGTGTAAACCAAATCCAACGACTTTTCAAACAGCTCATGGGACTGTTTGAAAAGTTATTGGGTCTATTTTCTGCAACAGAACCCAGGCCCCATTTTATTAGATACTTAACGGGTCTTTATTTTAATGTATATATTTGGGGTTTGATTATTTCCCATTGTATATGATTATTTCCCATTGTATAATGGCTTGTAAGAGTCTAACAATGTGTCGGTATTCAAAAATAGCTACAAGAATGTGTATTATTAGGTATTTCATAGATTTATAATGGTAATAAAAATGTTATGGCTTTTTGGACTACAATAAAGCGTTTGTACACGTCGCAAATAGTCTATTTCATGGTTGACTGTTTGTTTTTAGAGTACGTATTATAAATGTTAATTTTTTGTTTTTAGGGTTCCGTACCTCGAACCCTAAAAACGAAACGAACCCTAAAAACGAACGAAAGGAAAAAATAGAATTTCTCTGGAACGCGCAGTTTTGAAATTTATATTTATTACTCAAGTCTACTGTTTTCGCAGTTGTAAAAAAGTCAAACTTCTAAGCCAACACAATTAAAAGATACAGCTGTTTATGCAGAAAAAAATCGCAAATTTTTGAAAACTGTAATTTTTTAGTTAAGTACATCATACGAGTATAAAAAATGTCGTACAGAACTTTCGGTGTGCAAATCCGACTCGTACTTAGCCGGTTTTTTTTAAGCAAAATCAACCTTTAGCTGAGAAACTACACATATACGAGTAATAAAACAGTAATACACTAAATCTGCGCATGAAATATTTTAAAAGACAATGTATGTAGTGTACATTTGATAAAAACGAGGGTGGATCTAAAAGTTCTAAGCCCGACCAAGAAAATGAAAGAAAAGTGGGTCTAAATTTATTTTTATTTTTCGACATAGTCTCCATCTAGCTCAACAAACTTCTTCCACCTGACCTGCAATTTGTTTATTCTCTCGAAAAAAAAAAGATTCCGGAAGGTCGGCGAAATAGTCGTTTACTGCGACTATCACCTCATCTTTGGTCGAAAATTTCGAGCCACCAAAGTGTTTTTTTTAAATTTGGAAATAAATGATAATCCGAGGGGGCTAAATCCGGCGAATAAGGTGGGTGGGGCAGCAATTCGTAGCCACAATCATGGATTACAGACATTTTTTCAACCGAAGTGTGAACACGTGCATTGTTGTGATGAAACAAAACTTTCTTACGAAACATTCCCGGCCTTTTTTCTTTTATTTCTTCCTGGAGTCTTCGTAAAAGGTTACAATAATAACTAGAATTTATAGTTTGACCTTTCGGTACATAATCTACAAAAATAATGGCCTTCGCATCCCATAAAACATAAGCCATGACTTTGTTAGTCGACAAAACGACCTTAGCCTTTTTCGGTGTAGGAGAGTGTGATCTTTTCTACTGTTTCGATTGTTGCTTTTATTCAGGAGTATGGTGGTGAACCCAGCTTTCATCCATGGTAACAAATCTAGACAAAATGTCCTCGGGATCAGTCTCAAAAAGTTCCAAACAGTCTCGCGAAATTGTGTATCGAACTTGTTTTTGTTCAGCTGAAAGCAACCTCGGGACCCAGTGAGCAGAAACCTTATGGAACCCCAACTCTTCCGTTATTATGTGTTGCACCCGGCCATAACTAATGTTTGTTATCTCAGCTATCTTACCAATGGTCAAACGTCGGTCACCCAATACGAGATCACAAATTTTATCGATATTTTCTTTCGTGGTAGAGGATGTAGGCCTTCCACTCCTAGGATCTTCTTTAATGCTCTCACGACCGCGCTTAAACTCAGCTACCCACTTCTTGACACTGCTCATGCTCATCATATCTTGATGGATGTCTTTTGGTGATAGGCCTTTTTTATTGACGTACTTAATGACTGCACGGTGTTCAATTTTCTCCATTATTGAAAATTGCGTCAGATTGCTTCAAACAAATAATCACAGAAAATTTATATTGTGCAGTATGGGAATGAAACTGCGCACAATAAATCAATATAACACATACTAACAAATGACGGTAGATTTTAAAAAGATGTCATAGCTCCATGTAGGTTAGGTTAGGTTAGGCCTTTTTTATTGACGTACTTAATGACTGCACGGTGTTCAATTTTCTCCATTATTGAAAATTGCGTCAGATTGCTTCAAACAAATAATCACAGAAAATTTATATTGTGCAGTATGGGAATGAAACTGCGCACAATAAATCAATATAACACATACTAACAAATGACGGTAGATTTTAAAAAGATGTCATAGCTCCATGTAGGTTAGGCCACGAACTTTTGGATCACCCTCGTAGTAATTATATTATCATCGCCTCTGTGGTGTAGCGATCCCGGTGTTGAACTTGACTGCATGTGGTCTCGGTTTCGATTCCCGGGTCGGGCAATAAAAGAAATTTTTTTTTATAAAAAAATGTTTCCCGGGATTGGATATGTGTCTGGTTGGCGATAGACTTGCCATCTATCACATTGTGGGACTTAGTGTCGTCGGCTAGTCGTAGATGTCCTAGTTGTGCCTCTGCAACTCTCTCTCTTTTTCAAAAGTATACAAAATTCAAAACTAGGGTTATTAAATTTTTTGCCGGTTTGCCTGTTTACTTTTCAGTTTTCACGCAAAAACTGTTGAACAGATTTTCACCAAATCTTGTGTAGCGATGGCTTACAGTCCTGGTCAACATTTAGAATACCTTTCACTGCATCAAAATACATCGTTCCTTTCACTAACTACGACAAGTTAATTAGCATGTGTACGAAGTCGCAGCTAACAACTATTGTAACAGTAAAATGCTTTATTTACGTAATCATTTCGCTGACTGAAACTGGAGTTGTTCTGAAATGTATCAGGAATTCCAGAACAACTCTCAGTTTCACCCATAGCGTTATTAAAGTCAAATCCATTATATGAAAAACAGTTAATTATTTCATATCTAAATAGCCAACGATACTATCCCATTTCCAGACATTCATTATTTTACGTAAACGTATGTAATATTTATGTGCTTCAAAATTTAATTCCTAGACATCATAATCATAATCATCATATCATATCATAATCATAACAATAATAATATTATAAATGCAAATGTTTGTATGTTTGTTCATCCTCCTTCACGTAAAAACTGCTGAAATGAAATTCATGAAATTCATGAAATTCGGCACACACACAGAGGTTGACTTGGATTAACACATGGGATAGTTTTTATCTCGAAGAAATGTTCCTGTGGGACAACTTAACACGCGAACAACAGCTAGTATGTAATTAATTATAAATACCGATGAAATCTACTTCTGTCTGTTATCTTTTGTAATTAATTATAAATACCGATGAAAGCTACTTCTGTTTACGAATTTAACTTGGAAATTTAGGTACTACATGGAAAGGTTATGTGACCTAACATCCCAACCCGACCTAATTCATTTGGATTTGATTAGAAACCTAGGTTAATGGTTAACCGAACACGTCCGATTGGTTAGGCCAACGTAGAGGTCTCAATCAGCAAATTTGTGTAAACGTTTTGCCTCCCTCAAGTAAATTTTTGCGAAAATTAAAGCGAAACATAAACAACATAATATGTTAATTCTATAGAAATATTGTGTATATTTTGTGGACCCTTTAACTAAGTGCATGAATAAATAAACTTATTAAAATTTTATTTAGCACCTTCTATCCCGTCAAACTACATATTGCCCTCCCAGAGTCACGTGACTTTTTAAATTTAAAATTTTAAACGTTTTAATATTATTTCTGCTATTTAAAAAATAGAACTAATCCAAAACCCAAATATCTGTCAGTTCAACAGTTTTTGAGTTATAAGTATTGTAAAAAACCCGACTTTCTTTTAAATTATGTAGTACTAGCAGCCCGTCCCAGCTTTGCACGGGTGCGGCAGCTTCTTTACATGTGACAACCCTACCTAAAGTTCCCACCTTCCACCTCCGCGACCAGGTCACAAATAGAGTCCGAACACGGGAAACAAAACCACTTGTCACGTCCTTCGCCAACTTTGTCGAAGCACTCACCACAGAGAACCAAATCGCACTCGACGACGTTTCGCCTCGCCACCGACGCATTCTCAGGAAATCGACGGTACGGGTTTTCGATAATGGTGGCGAAGGACGTGACAAGTGGTTTTATTTCCCGTGTTCGGACTCTATTTGTGATCTGGTCGCAGAGGTGGGTGGTAGGAACTTTAGGTAGGGTTGTCACATGTAAAGAACGTAACAATTTATATTGTTTCCCGAGCTCTTCTTATATTCGTGTTCTGGTCGCGGAGGTGGGTGGTGGGAACGTCAGTTAGGCTTGTCACATTCTGTGTCGTTTGGAGGATTATTTGCCACAACGGTTACACTGCTTACGCGGAATTAGCAAAATAAAGGCTTATTTTACATCTGTTAAGACCACTGGTGGTAAAGTATTATGCAGGAACTTGACCGGGTAGGGATCCACTGCTTTACCTATTCCTGCCGTCATAATGACCTTTCACATTTCGGTCTGGAGGGTAAGACAGCCGGTAGACTTGCATTATAGGCCTTAAATCTTCAGGACAGCGACGCACCTGTAATGTTTATGGTGCCTATAGGCCACGGTTGTCTCTTACCATCAGGAGAGCCATGAGCTTGTTTACTGACTTCTAAAAACAACTAGACCTTTGGTAGCAAATTCATGTGCAACTTGTCGGGTAGAGATTTATCACGTGACTTATACTGCTATAATATTAGTGGTTGGTACTATTGTGTTCCGGTCGCGAGGGTATAGTACCAAGTTGATTTATTCATTAGGCCTAACACCCTGGCCACAGAACAGTGATGCACCTATAGCATCTATTGGCCATTGTGTCTATTTGTCATGGTAGTCATTTAACATCAGAAATACCATGTGATTATTCGCTGTAAAAAACTTAAACTGGCTGACAGAATTGGCCAAAGTCCAATATGCTAATAGAATATGACCTGCAGGCCTAAAATGAACTCGTAGAGAGAATAGTCTACAAGTATTTATGCTTTTATGGCTGTTAAAAAAGATGTAAAATAAGCCTTTATTTTGCTAATTCCGCGTAAGTAGTGTAACCGTTGTGGCAAATGATCTGGTCGCAGAGGTGGGTGGTAGGAACTTTAGGTAGGGTTGTCACATGTAAAGAACGTAACAATTTATATTGTTTCCCGAGCTCTTCCTATATTCGTATTCTGGTCGCGGAGGTGGGTGGTGGGAACGTCAGTTAGGCTTGTCACATTCTGTGTCGTTTGGAGGATTATTTGCCACAACGGTTACACTGCTTACGCGGAATTAGCAAAATAAAGGCTTATTTTACATCTTTTATACTGGATTTCCGCAAAGTAACGCCTGATTCAATAAAATATCTTTTATGGCTGTTATTGAAAATAGAGAAAATGGTAGTAATTTTGAGCTGCACAAGCTAAACTTATTTTGGGTGTATGTTCCCTTGTAATGAAATAAAATGAAAAATTTTGACATGTCAGATTAGTCCGAATATGTCAACATGTGACTTTTCTAAATAATATTTTCCGAGGAATAGATTAGAAGTCTGTACAAATGTCACATAACAATTAATTTGACAGTACTAAACGTGCTTTATCTTTTTCTATTACTATCTTTGAAAGAAGACACCGATAATTTAAAATTAGTTTAGTATGCATGTCTAATAATGCTAGCAGTGACAGTAATTCGGCTGAGCACTAATAAACTTCCTACTACTTCCTACTAATAAACTAATATGCTATTCCTTTCCTGTGAAACAAAATAAAAAGAGATGAAACATTTAAACATGTCAGAATAACTCGAATATGCCAACTGGTGGCGTTTATAATAAACGCTTTTCGAAAAATATAACAAAAAATAGTAATGCTCAACAAATTTACAACAAATATTTGTTTTCTGATTTATACTTTCCAATACGAAAGTATAAATCAAACCCACAGAGCGACTCACGAATTGATATGAGGTTATTAGTGTATCTATATTGTTGTTAACCGCCTGCTCGCCGACACCAAAGATTGCTATTAGAGCAAATATAGCTATTAGGCCAAAAATAATTAATAGAAGGAATCATATAATGTCAGCCACGATGGTAGCCAACTGTGGTAATCACATGACTGCGAATTGTCCAGTGGGAGGACCTGTAATTCCCTTCCCTGGAATCGTCATGGCCTGGCGCTGTCGTCCGTCTGACGACAGTGTCTTAGCGAAGTTGTCATAACTTCCAGGGTTCACGGTACCAACCGGAAGTCGACCGACCATTGCACAAGGGCCAGACGAGCATCCAGAGTTTAAGCGCCGGACGCAGCCCAGGCAGCGCCGGTAGCAGTCCAGCTCCTGCGGACCCAGGCCCAAGGAGGCCTTTCACTGAATCAAGCCAGTTACTTTCTGTGTAGGCCGCCTCTCTCCACGTCTATGTAATATAACGCTGCATAAGTACGTACCCACGCCATACTACTCATGTGGAAAATTACCAATCCGCCCTGAGCGGACCTGAGATTAATAACGAGAATTCTTCAACGTCAGAAATTAGTAATATTATATTTATTAACGGTATATCGTAATCTTTAAGTTATATCCACTGTATTAAAGATTAATATACTTTTGTCAATCCTTTGACTTTCTTTTTTTACCAAATTGTAATATTTATCGAATTGTCCCTTGTCTCCCGTTCATGTTGGTCTCATGCTGTAAGGGCTGACGAGAGCGGGTGACAGTGGGACTTAGTGTCTTCGGCTAGTCGTGGTTTCCCTGGTTGTGCCTCTGCCTACCTCTTCGGGGATATGGGCGTGCATATACTTTTTTTAGTACGTCTATTTGGCGCTTTCTTACTCTACTAAAATAACTCACTTTGTACCTGTATGCGTTTTATATAAGATTATAATAATCGCCTCTGTTGTCTAGTGGACCAACGTTAGAGTTTATTACACAAAATCTCGAGTTCGATTCCCGGGTTGGGAAACTCAAATCATTATTTTTCATTTCTCCAATTAAAACAAGGGCCCGATTCACGATAGGCTTGCCACCTACCACATTGTGGGGCTTAGCAGTATAGTCAACTAACCTTACCTCTGTCTCTTACGTACAATATTAATAACCTATCTACAGATAAATATAAGCCTACTAGAGTTTTGTTGCTAAAATATTTTTGTTATTAATTATTGAAAAGTAATAGCAATTACCTAACAACTAATCTAAGATAGAACTATCTCTATCTGTCGTCAGGTTATTATTATTGGGCGTCAGGGAATACAATGAAGATATTTACTTATGTCATTCCGCGGGTATCTTCGCGGACAAAAGTTAGTGTTGCAATAATATTTTCTCAAAAGTTAGACCTGAATTGTAAAAAGTTATTTCAAACGGGCCGCGTGGAGTTGACAGCATCAAATTTGCTAGCCCCGATAAATCCACCTTCAAACACGACCTATATTTCTTAAATGTTTGTATTATTACTAAAGTAGTTTTTATAGTTTCATTTTAATAAGAACTTTTTCATTACGTGATCAAATTGATCGGGTTTCGGACGAGGGTAGTGTCAAGAGTGTGTCCGTATCCAAATCAAACATCTTTAAAGAAAAATGTGAGCCGTCACGAGACGCTTGGCAGATGTGAAACATTATTTTGTAAAAGTAATATTCAGAAAAGAACAGATTGTGATAGGAGCTAAGTATGTCATAATGATGAAATAAAACATTAAGATTTTAGACTAATACGTAGACATACTATTTTAAATATCGTATATCGACGATTACGCATGGCGACGCGTCGCCACACCGTACACACTACTGCATATATATACCATCACATAGCGTGGCGACGCGTCGCCACGTCAGGCGTCGTGCGTGCAGGCAGCTATAGATGTTTCACATCGAAAAACTATTTCTTTATTTGATTTCTTTAATAGGTCGATTGTTACTATGTGTCCATACAAGCGCTGTTAAGATGTTAATGTCCAAGCCGGTATTATGTGAATTGTATTAGGCCTCAGTTCGTAGCCTTCAGAGCGGAACATGACAGTAGTAGATATTGAAGGTATGAAGGTAATTGGTAAACCATTTGTAGTTACCCCGGGGAAAATCTTTAACAGAACCTTGCCATACATATTATTCTATGATCCATAATCTTGTTTTACGAGTATCTTCTAAGACCTAGAGACAGCTCGTTTTTAATAAAACCAAGAGGAAAGCAATATCTGTGCTTTTGTTATTCGGAGCAAATACGAAAGATAAGGAGTAGTTTCGTTCGTAATATTTGACTAGCGAAATTCGAAATTCCTGTTTGGTACCGTCGGCAAAAACACATCCAATAAACTCTGTTCGTATTCTGCATTTATATTATTGCAAAGTTCATCGTTGAACAACTAGACATGTAAAACAGAAAAAAGTTTCTAATATTTATTTTCCTCGTTTTATTGTGTGGTTTGTTTCAGTATGACTTTTACCCTATGTTAACTTTGATAATTAGAATTTCAGTTTTTGTACGTTTGATATTTTATAATATTGATATTTTTCATATTTCGTTCACTTTCAGTAGAGATTTTAAGAGTAAATTAATGATATATTGGACAAATAAAAAAGTTTTAATCTGTTACATGATATAGAGTTCAGTTTTATTAATAAACCACCCAATCAATTGCCCTTTTTAATACTATTTTCACAAAAACAGAAATCAAAGTCACTAATATGACAACTACATACTTGCGCATTAATTACATAAAAAAACACTTAGCACAATCGAAGATTCCTCACTCCACACAAGAAGCTATCACTCTTTGAATTTTTGCTATATATTTCCGCTTGATTTGTTTATTATGGTCGAATATTTTAATTTGACAAAACTTAATTGCGTCGCTGAACCGGATTTTGTACAGCATATAAAACAATTTTCTAGTGACTTCAAACCCTATCTGAGTAAAAGAAATTGTATTTATTGACATATTTGTTTAGATACTGTCAGCAGTTAGAAACATTGTTTGGAAACATTACTTAATTGTTTTTGTTGAAGTGACAGAAACTTACTTATTTAGAACGAATAGAATGACTTTCAAGTATTTCTGGATATATTAATTATTGTTTATAATTTTATTGCCATTTACATTGCCGTCACTGATCCTCTAGAATTATGTAAACCGCTTTTCAAGAATCTAAATATTCTAATTCATCCATATTATGAATCTAGTAGGTATCTATGCATTAGGATGTTTTGTAACAAAACAATAGAAAGCTTTTCATACGGCAAAAGATGTCTATAAATTCATATTAATAAATAAATATTATAAATAAGTTATATATAGTATTAGTTTTTCAATAGAATTCAAGCCAATGACAGTAAACATTAATATTGAATTACCACAGAGTTTTAAAAGTCTCTCTTAACTTAAATAAAAAAGTCATATTGATATTATAAATGCGAAAGTCTGTCTGTTTTTAACTTTTTGACGGCTAAACCGCTAAACCGATTGTGATGAAATTTGATATATAGGGGATGGCAGTTTATATGAAAATCTATTCTACGCTGAGTCGTCGCGAGTAAACAGCTAGTCATTATATAATTATGTAAATGACAAATATTTTTATTCTGTAAAAGTTAAAATTTCAGAATCATGGTGAACTCCTCATGGATCATGCACTTTCTCACTCTTTACACCAACACTTTCTTGCAATCCCAATCTGTCACTGATCGAAATCGAAATATATTAAACATTACCATGATAATTTTAGGTTCTGTTGAAATAGGGATGTGTATCATTTAGTTGTTGTTATTTCTCTGATGGCCTTGTTTCAACAAGATGCTATCTATTAATGGCAACACGTTTCCACAAAATAGACATAAATTGGTAAACATGTATTTTTCTGAATAATTGATATTTTATAGTTAGATCATTAATTTATTCACGAATTTGGTAATTTGTCTATCCTTTTCTTTTGCATCTTCACGTCCATATCCTCGAAGAGGTAGGCAGAGGCACAACCAGGGCACCCACGACTAGCCGAAGACACTAATCATTTTCTTAAAATTCGTTTTTTTATTTTGTTACTTAAACTAGCTGTGCCTGCGACTTCAACCGCGTGGAGTTTAACAAAAAGGTCTAAAATAAAAGTAATCTGAGTTACTTCTCATTACATGAGTTACCTGCAGTGAAAGTCCCGTCAACATTGGTAAAGCCGTTTTTGAGATTAGTAGGAACAAACGGACATACAAAATTTGTAAAAAATGTTAACAAACAGACACTCCGATTTTATATATTTGTATAGATATCGATACACGTACACTGCCACGCCCATTGACTTTTGCTTTAATACTTGTTTTTAATACTCAAAGCGTACTTGTTATAGGTATTATAGTGCAACTAACGTATCTGTTCGTTAAATAGCGTCACTAGTGTGACATTTATTATTGATCTGATCTGATCTGATTGATAAATTTACCCAGAAAAAGTAATAACAATAACAAAATAATAATAAAATGTAGTTGTGGGAATTTCATTTTCTAAGTTCACACTTAAGAAATACAGCAGAATTGCGTTTCACGAAATAACGTGTTAAAATACCGCAACAAATTTAGTTCTGATTTTGACTACTGAACAGATAAGTTGGTGGCACTATACTCAAGATATATAAGTTTGGATACCTAACTGAATGTAAGGGGTTGTGGTAGGGGAAATATTGCCTTTTGGCAGGTACCATCATTGCAACCTGGCAGACTCGTCAAGTTTATTTTATATACTATACAAGAAAATAGTGCAGCCCCTTAAATGAACGGGCAGGTTTTTAAAAAAACTTAATAGTTTTGAGTTTTCCGTAACTTGAATAAACTATAAAAGCACTTGGAATGTGAAAAGTGAAAGTTTCGTTATTTATTCAACCGGTAATGAGAAAACACACGAAAAATGGTTACTTTAACATATTGAATTATCAAACTTTAAAAGAAAAAAATCAAAGTTATCCAATCTTGTAAGTAACTCAAACTTATTACTTACCAGCTTATGAGGGTTATGAAATATAGCTGTAATACTGTAGAACCCGAGAGTGTAGTTTGACACCCACTTTGCGATTTTTATGCGGAAAATGGAATTATGTTCTCTTTTGTTATTGGTCACTGTTTCTTTATCTTTTCGCAATATATCACCAATGTCATATAAAGACTGTATTGTTTATTTAAGCTCCATCTCGCCATCGTCGCCAGTCGTGAGTCTGACTGCAAAATAGTTACTTTATGCTATAAAACACCAAACAAGCACTTGGTTTTCCTTATTGTGAGAGACAACTGAAGCTTATAAAAACCCAGATGTTATAGGTGTTGAAGGTTCTGTGGCCGGAACGTTAAGCCAATTGTGCCCATCTATAGGCTCCACTATTTTCCAGAATGGAATTAGACATTTAAAAAAAATTAAAAAAAACCCCGGACAAGTCACACAAATTGAATCGAACCTCAAAGTAAGCAAATTATATTATTATGCTTGTGTTATGGGTTTTAATTAACAATTCCATACATAGAAATACTTACATAGATACTTGAATAAATTTAATAAACACCCGACCAGGAAATGCATCTAAATGTTCATCACACAAATGTCTGCCCCCGTCAGAAAGCGAACCCGAGCCTCGCAGTTGGTCGGTGGAGGTAGACGTGTACGCTAGCCATTCGACCAACGAGGCTGTCATATTGTCATTATAGCACCATAAATAGGTAAGACGCTGGATCTCTATCCGGACAATTTGCAGCACACTCTACCATCAGTAATCTTGTTAAGAAAGACAGATGGTCTATTCTACACAGGAGACCTTGGCCAGGAGTAACGGTAGGAAATGCGTTTGATACCTAGATACAAATGATATATTATGAGTTATACACGTTTGTTCCTAGTCCCATCGTTAAATATCTAAGTTTGAATTTTTACAGTGCCCATGAAATATTTAAATCCACATCCAAATATAGAAAATTTTATTTTCTGTATCTTTCCCCAGATCACAACAGCCTACGTACTGTGATATATGAGGAGACTGTGAATGCTTAGAGATAGTCTGTGGACCAAAAAATTAATAAAAGAACATGTTATCTTAGTAAAACTACTGTATGTGTCATTGTTTTGTTGTAGTATTTTCTTGTGTGTTATCAATTATATCATTGGTATCGTGAGCATTTTCACCGAAAGTAAATTTCTGGAAGCGACGAACCAGTAAGTAATATCTTTATAACATACTTTAGTAGCGATAATAATGTACTTTATTTGTAATGTTTGAAATAGTGAAAAAAAGACAAGCTCGCTGAGTCTCTTTTTTTCTCTTTCTTTGATTTTCAGTGAGAGACTGCGTACTGATAAGGTCGTGGATATTATAACTACATAGACGAGTCATGTCAATTACATAGACCGATTTAATGGTCTATGGTGTCGTATGGTATGACGGTAGTTTATAAAAATGTCGACGCGCAGAAATACCACTACTATAGTCCCCCTGAATAAAGATTTTTCTGTTTCTGATTCTTATTCGAAAAAAATATTAACATCAGGAAAAGGAGAAGAAGGAGGAGCGTGTTCGCTGTCTGAACGTTTAGAGTATTTCCGAACGTTTAGTAAATTTTAGAGTTTTTGCAAATTGATGCAAACATCTACTTGACTAATGGCAAAATGCTAACCTATAATGGTAAAAACCTAAAGAAAAGAAAGAAATAAAAAGTAAATTTTATCAACCGTATCGATAAGAAAAACCTTATTACCCTTTTAGTATGTTATTTGACTTAAAACATGTTAAGTATGTGATTTAAATGCAAATGTGGTGCTTATGACAGGTAATGCATGCGCTTGAAGTGTATTAATGGGACCGTTGTAGGTGGGGGATTAATTGCAGCATTATACAAGAATGATGGATGGCCACGGGTGGAACATGCAACCGACAATTATTGTTAAATTACTGTAACTTTTTTAAAGTTACAAATATCATTTTATCAATTTTTCAAAGTAACAAATAATCGCCTCTGTGGTCTAGCGGTCCGGCGTCGGATTTGGCTTCTTGAGGTCCCGGGTTCGATCCTCGGGTCTGGCAACAAAAAAATTAGAAAATGTATATTTGCAATTTTCTAAAAAAAATAACGTTGCCTGGGATTGAATATGTGCCTGGTTGGTAGGTGGCAACCTATCACATTGTGTCTTCGGCTAGTCGTGAGTGCCCTGGTTGTACTATATGGCTATATGGGCGTGAAGGTACTTTTTTAAAATTACAAACCTACGTCATTTAGGTATATATAAGTATCTTCACGCCCATATCCCCGAAGACGTAGGCAGAGGTACAACCAAGGTACCCACGACTAGCCGAAGATACTAAGTCCCACAATGTGATAGGTGGCAAGCCTATCGCCAACCGGGCTCATTTCCAATCCCTACCAACATTTTTTTATTAGAAAATTGGAAAAATCCAATTTTCTTTTTGTTGGCCGACCCGGGATTCGAACCTGGGACCTCATGCAGTCAAGTCCAACATCTGGACCGCTAGACCACAGAGGAGATTTAGGTATATATTTGCACGTACCTACTGAGCACCACAGATACACCATCTACTTACTAATTTTCGACAGCATAGCTCTTACATTCTCGGAAAAAAGGGGCTGTAACATATCTACGTACGAACAGACAGACAAGAGGAATCTGTAAGGGTTCCGTTTTTTGCCTTTGACTACGGAACACTAAAAATAAATCACCATTACGCGTGGTCATCGCATCCCGGCTAAACTGATGGACCAATTTTGTTGGTTATTGCCAGGAGAAGGTTCTTATGAAGAGGAAATTCGGGAAAATTATAGGAAAAATGAAAAAAAAAACATTACTTTACTTTTTCCATACAAAATGGGTAGTAACTGTAAAACGATGCGAAGTTTGCCGTGTCGGCTAGTATTAAATATTTCTGATTTAATAACAGGACAAATTATTGAAGTATTTCTTTGTTTAAGAATCATTGACTGACACTTGTATTAATCAACATATAATTTGTTAGTTTTGTCATAACTGCTAAACGGCTGGGCTAATTTGGTTAAATTTTGAAAGAATATTTCGATGGATTCCTGGATGCTTTGAAAGAAAGGCCGTAGTTCGCCTGATCAGTTAGTTATTTACATTTCACGAGTTTTATCAAAATGTTGCCAGCGCATTACTGTTAATACTCCCTAACATCTTTAAATTCAGATATTTGTTGTTATTTTTTTAATTTACCTGTAAAAAGGAGGAGGTTATATGTTCAACTTTGATGTTTTCCGGACCGATTTCAAGATTTTTTAATACAAAGACCATACTTCTGAGGTAGCCCCATTAACACCAGGTCTGGATATGATAATAAAAACCCAGGGAAATCGAGGAAAATACTTAATTTCTGTGTATGTAGTTATTTAAAGTAATTATTAAAATCGAAGTCGATTTTTTGTAGTTTTACTTCACTCTTAAATATTGAAAATACATCTGCACCTATAAAATAAGTAAAAGAAAAAAAATTAACATCGTTATGGTATCGAAATTTTTTAATATAAAGACGAATTCAATTAATTTAAAAGTCCACTGAAAGACGACACGGCGTCTGTGATAAAAAGGTCCAAGACTCGAGACTTTCGAAACAAAAGTAACACCTACTTTTTACACTCAATATCTTCCTTGTGTATCTGTGGTGACATCTTTTATCCTTGTTTCCTACCTTTTATTCATTTTTGTAATCTGCTTCAATATTCGTTTTTTTTAATTTAGTTTTAGGCATTAGAGTTAACATGTGCCATTAGTCAAGTTGGAATTTGTATCAAGTTAACAGATTTTATAAAATTGGACTTAAATTATTCATTAGTCGTCCAAGAAAGTCATGTCAGGGTCTCTAGTAAAGCGACGGTTTCCTTACTAAAACTTATTTAGTGAGATTCGGCGGAAACAAGGGAATCCACGATACACTAGTTTCTTCATGATTTCTTGCGCACTTTATCTGAACTAAATTGTACAAAATGCTACCAAAATTGTATAATGTAACTTGTCCTCGTATATTACACTGAGTTTTAAATAATTTAATCGTAAAAACTGACTTCGATTTTAATAAGTGTGTCATAAACGTATACAAAAAGAGTATTTTCATCGATTTTTCTGGTATTCCGTCATTTCTCCGGACTTGCTAGCAACATTAACACCTCGGAACACGCTTTTACAAATAAAACATTTTTTTTCAAAATTGGTTAGGAAATGACCAAGAAATCGATTAACATACACAAAGGGATATTAAAGTCGTATACATAAAAGTAGTAATGTTGGTAGATTCTGTTGTGCTCAAACTAAACTTATTTCAGATGCATGCTATCCTTTTTCAAATGAAACGAAAACAAAAGAGATGGCACATTTTAGTCATATCAGATTAGTCCGAACGAAACAACTAATTGTGAGGATTTTAAATAAACGTTTTCAGAGGAGTTCATTATACGTCTGCAGATATGTCGTGTACAGACTAATCTGACAGAACTGAAAGTGTTTTGTCTCTTTCTATTACTTTCGATAAAAGAAGATAGCGATAACTTAAAAAAACAGTTTTGTGTACAAACACCACCGTAACGAAATTGCCACCAAAAACTATTTCTATATCAGAACACAAAGTTCAGAGTAATTAGACATTGAATTTAGATATCTAATACAAGACCCTTATATTTTCAACACACAGGCGAACCCTTTGCTCTGTGTAGTCGTCATTCCTGCGACCATGTCACAAACCATGCCCCCATAACTCCCAGTCGCGTGCACTTCATGAACCATGCGTGCTACCATGCCCCACATAGCCCAATATAACGATCAAAACTTATATTTCGAGGATACGATAAGGGACCCCATTGTAATAAACAGGAACTTTCCCCATTTCACTAATATAACTTAACCTAATTACTAACAGAGTTTTAAGGTTATAATCTAGGTGTAGGTATGTGAAACCACACCACATGGTAGAGGAATGATCTAGCAATGTGGAATAGAAATCCACTAGTGCATCACAAAGTGGTAGAATCCTGAAATGACTAGGGAGGATTGGTTTTACCGCCTTACTTATTCGTAAACGTTTAGGTTTGAATGGTAGCAGGTAGGGTAGGTGAATAACGACAAAAAACACACAATTTTCGTAGACTCTCGACACCAGGCTCCGATAAAACCCCGAGCGTTTTGGTCAGCAAAATATTTTAACGTAGACTAATTTTATATTCACTTTTAAATACCGTCTTGTCGAAATTAATTATGTATATAAATACAAATAGTGAAAGAAACAAAAAGAAAAACTTAAAAGTTGACAAGAGTTAAGAAAACAAGTCCTAGGACGGTAACGTCATATTTTTGTAAAATATTTCTTACATTGGACACGGTCTTTTAACAACTTATGTGTTTCTGATTAATACCTAAGTCAAACTTGCTTCTACATTTATTTAAAGGCACAAGAAATGTATGACGCATAGAGGAAGCCAGGCAGATCTGCCTGGCTTCCTGGTTTGGCACTCAATACTCTCTGCCTACCGCTACAGACACTTCTATACGAACATATTATAATAGTAATATATTTCTATTCTTGGACTGTCGATTCATTCACTCTACTCGTCTATTAAGAACATAAACACGAAATTGTTCTTTTAAACCCATTTAATAATATCAAGTTTTCGAAAACTCAGAAATTAATTAACAATGTTAATGTAATGTCTATGTCAAAGACAGTATGTATATTAAATGCCTGTAATTAATTTCATTTTAGACTGGCAATGTTGATAACAAAAAGAACGCTGTCCTTACGTGAGTCGAGCCTTCAATGAGAAGGCACGTGGGTGTGGTTGTAGGCGGTAGACTTCGATCAATTATGAATAGATTAAGTGTGAGCGTTTAAAAATAGCTCAAATAATTTGAGCTATTTTAGAATGCTCACACTTAATGTAAAAGTATTCATTTTCTGTCTACTATAATACCTAGTTAAATTGTCTTTAAATTAACGTTGTGGTTCGTTTTCATAGAAAAAACGTACACATGGGCTCTTGCGTGAGTCAGTGAAATTGATTTGAAAGAGCTACGAAACATAAACGTTAAAACGTAACGTGCGACTTTGAAAAAATGAGGTTACAATTTTGATTTCTTTACTTTTTTATGTTTATCGATTTCATTCGATCACTTAAAAAGCGATTTTCAAAATCCTTTTTAGCTTTAAAGAACGTACTTCTAAGGTTGCCCATTGCAAAGTCTGGATTTGATGAAAGACTTACTCCGATTAAAATATTCTTAGCATTTGTACTTTAGTTCTTTTTTTGCCATAACTAACTCTTGCTTCCATTAATAATCCTCGGGTCGGACAAGAGTGAAAAAATAGAAAATATGTGTTTTCAATTTTCTAATAAAAATAATGTTGTCCGGAATTGGATATGTGCCCGGTTGGCGTTAGGCTTTTGCCACCTGTTATATTGTGGGACTTAGTGTCTTTGGTTAGTTTTCGATGCCTCTAAATACCTGTTCTGGAATAGAGACGTGAAAATATTAAACTAGATATTACTAGTTCTATGCGTTTAAATGATTAACCTAAGGTATTTAAATCTTGAACTTGATCAAAGGCGTTGTTAGAACTCGCCTACGCGTTCAGAAGCTAATTTTGTTTCGACGTCAATAACCTATGGAAGTAGAAGTACCTTACATGTTAATGAATGAAAATTTATTTTTATCCATGTGAAATAACAATCATTGGAAAATACTTTCTTAAATTTATCATTTGAAAATCGATGATACTGGAATAATTTGTATTAGTATTATTAATGGGAAGTAGGTAAACTACGATAGTATTTCAAGTTACGAAGAGCATTCGCTCCTTTTTTTTATTGAAGTGAAAACTTCTTTAGCGGCGTTGCGCACTTTTTTTGGAATGGGTAAAAATTTCTAAACTCACGTCAGGACATGTGACTTGGAATTTCGTAAGACGAAAAATCGTAAGACGACGCAGGGCGCTTGCGCGAATAAGACGGCGCAGAGCGCTTGCGCGATTGTCCGCGTTATCATGTTTGTGTACGGTAGCGCAATAAATGAATATTGCATTCTTCCACATAAAAGACAGTACTTTCGTACTGATAACTAAAGCAATTCGTGCAAAATTATTCCCTAACCATTCCAAAATATAAAAAATTCACAACGTTAATATTCAAGTTTTCACTTCTGCCGGCACTCCCGGAATGCTACCCGTCGTTTTTTTCATGATTTTAAAGAAAACAAGGCAGCTCTGCAATGATCGTAGTATTTTACATTTGATATTCTGTCTTTCCCGTTAATGACTTGTTGGGTATATATGTACGTATGTATATAACTTTTTTATATTGATTTTGGTGTGTTTAGGACGAGATGTAAATGCTTAAACTGTGTGTAAGCCATACTAAAAGATTATGATATGGGTGCTCTGAAAGATGTCTCAAATTATACTCACTATAAAATTCGTTAATTCAAAAAGTTGTTTTATATCTTTTTGCTTTTTAATATGTAATTTTATATTCTGTAAACATTTTTATTGCTAGAAGGTTATTAAAAGTTTTTAAAATATTTTATTCGAGCGAAATTAATTAAAATATGGAAATGAGTTTTGAATATCGAATTTTGGTTTTGATAACTCTTTTTTTATACAATACTGGAATACCCCCGCGATTTTACCGTTACGCAATGTTTTTTTCAATGATTTTGGAAGACAGACAAGCAGACGGATTTTCTGATGGTAAGAAATTCACACTGCCCAAAGACACCAAAGGCAGTATTGGTGCGTTGCCAACCTGGGGTCAGGAAGTTAGGCTACGGGCAAAAGTAAGTATACTGGCTACCTTACCCTCCGAACCGGAACACATCAACAGCAAGCGTTGACGTTATGGCGGCAGGAATAAAAAGGCGTTGGTACCAATCCGAGCGAGTCGCTGCGAAACTCTACCACCTAGTCAGATGTCACGGTATTAGTGACGGTAAGCCTATGCTCGCCTTTTACAAGCTGCCTGGAATGAAGGCAGATGGTCTATTCTACAAAGGAACCCGGACTAACACTGGGCAAAATTATTATTTTTCTTAAAA
The DNA here is from genome assembly GCA_002245475.1 of Calephelis virginiensis. Classification (NCBI taxonomy): domain Eukaryota; kingdom Metazoa; phylum Arthropoda; class Insecta; order Lepidoptera; family Riodinidae; genus Calephelis; species Calephelis virginiensis. Next base: position 356,958 of record NJDC01000286.1, on the reverse strand, counting down.
ATTATTATGTTTTCATAAGTGAGAGGTCAGTTATGAAGTGTGTGCCCGTGTAGAGATAGATTATACTTTGGAACGTGTAGACAGAGCTGTGTGTTAGTTTGCTAACTTACTACAATACAAAAAAAAACGGCGCCGGCAGCTTGTTCGCTTTTATGTATATTATCTATTTAAATACATATTTTACTAGCGAACTTTGTCTCGCTTGACATTAACAGCTACTAATAGTTTGTGTAAACAAGATTGAAATGTGGTTTTTCCTACTTTCCTGGCATTTTTTTTCGGTTTTTTCTACATTTGATCCTTCTCCTGACTATAACCAATAGAACAAAGGAATAAGCAAAGTTGTGGACCAACTTTGCTTATTCCGTTCAAGCATGACGCAATGACCATGCGAAATAAGGATTCATTTACTTACGTGATCACATAATACATGATGTCCCGGCCTTATATTGGCAACGCGTTAATAACAAGTTCTTTCTACTGGGTTTGTGTATTAAAAAATGCAGGATGTGTAAAAATATCCTGATTTAAGTCAACCAATCTCTGTCTTTTATTTGGATTAATGTAAATAAGACTCGGAATTATAGCAAATATTTGTAGAAAGAATGAAAAAAGCCAATCCATAATGGATACGAACATTTTAAATATCAATGTAACATCCTAAAAAGTGAGTAACAATGGTACTTACTTGATAAAAGAAAATCAATCGAGAAACTGTATCAATATTTAGCACAAACTGCAAAAAAAACGACTTCAATTGTTTAATTACCGCGTCTCGAGTTGATAATTCTGTTTTAGAAATAAATCAAACTAGATGTTGCCTGCGGCTTTACCCGCGTTTTTACAGGAACTCGTTGTGTTATCGGGATTAAAAGTAGTCTAATGTTAATCCAGGTTACAATCTATCTGTGTACCAAATTTTAAATAAATCCGTTCAGCCATTTGAACGTGAAAGAGTAACAAACATCTATACATACATACATACAAACTTTCGCATTTGTAATATTAGTAGGATGATTTCTAGATGGTCCCACATAAATTTTGAGTTTTGTGTTACACTTATTATGATTTTTTTTATCTACGTTGACGACATCATTACCGTTAATAATGGGGACTTAGTTTTGCCGTTTCTTCTCCCTGATGGCTTGGGAGCGGAAAAATCGACAGAACCGATTTGGCTTAAAATTGATTAGAAGGAGTCAAGAGGAAACTTACTATCCCGTTTTATTGAGAGAAAACAAAAAAAATATTTTCCCATACTACCTGAAGGGGTGGAACGAAGTTCACCGGTACAGCTAGATCCCCGTCCCACGTGGTCATCGCATCATGCCTGAATAGATGGAACGATTTTGCTATTTTGTTTTTGCGTTAGTTATTGTCAGGGAAATGATTTTAAAAATATATCCATGCAAAGTGTTAGTAGCTACATTATATGTACAACTAAGTAGTTGTATATATAAGAATATATCTATTATTAAAACGTTTTTACTCCACACTGTATAAGAATATGTTGGTATGCATAAATATATTTCTAATAATTTCTTCACACACGTATTGCATTTCTTTTCATTTAAAAACGTAATCGAATTGAGAGCCTCGGTAAAAAATAAATGTGGTAAATTTTCTTATACAATTTTTAACATATAAAGTAAGATAAAACAACCAGTTGATGTTTCATATTAGAGGAGCGCTTCATTAGCGCTTCACATAATAGTTTTATCATATACACCTTTGTATCAGATTATGCTCCACTACTTACGCTCTAGTACTTGATGAGATCGACTTCGTGTAAAACGTGAGGATGTTACGTATCAAAGAGAATAGAGATTTTATCAAATGTTAATACTTAAGGCCCCATACTTAGTCAGCCAGAAGAGCCAATCAGAGCACTCCCCCGTTCCATGATTACTATGAAATATTGCGCTCTAAAGTAAATGTCTAAAGCGCCAAATCACTATTTTTGACACTATAAAAGTAATTTGAAAAAAAAATAAAAACTGAAACAGTTATCTTTTAGATATAGTACTTATCTATGTTTATGTTAAATCTGGTGTCGATATTTTCACAATTGAAGTAGACAGATGGGGTTTGCTTTCAAAAAAGGGTTAACTTTTTGATTTTTTTCTATCGAGCAAAGTGAAATGAATCGTGTTTTGGAAAGACTAGTCTTATAAAGCATATTAATGTTAATGTTGTGTATTTTTGTCGCCAAGATCCATAATTGCTTTGTATGAAAAAAACAGTATATTGCTGACGCATTTAACATACATGGCCCCTTAACTAGCGGTTGTAAGTTGTTTGTGTTTTTTTAGTTTTCTAGGGATTAATAATTTATACATATATATTATGATGTAATACATATAATATAATAGAAAGTCGTGTTAGTTACACTATTTATAACTCAAGAACGGCTGAATCGATTTGGTTGAAAATGAATTTTGAGCTAGCTTAGAGCCAGGAGACGGACATAGAGTATTTTTTATTCCGTTCGACTGCTAACTAAAATGGAAACTACGAAAAACAACATATATGTTTTTTCCATACAAACTGAAAGGGTGGAACGAAGTTCACCGGAACAGCTATTTTATTAACTATCTATAGAACAATTAAATCTGTACATTGAAGATATTTAAAAAATATATGAAGGTAACTAAAATTGGGCAGCAGTACACATTTCTAGCGTTTTTAGATTTTAGTCTGTCAGGGT
>NJDC01000286.1:319928-333339 GCA_002245475.1 Calephelis virginiensis | reverse complement strand
GAACAGGGAAGGCGCTCCTCAGTACCCCTCTCTGTCTAATAGGAGACACGAGAAATGCACACAGGGTGGTGGGCTATTTGGCCCGCGTGGGATGGCGGCAGCACGGCCCACGGAGAAGGGGGACGGGCTTTCTATCTGGGCTAGATAGCCCGCCCGGTCGATTTGGGGTTGCGGCAGTGCGTTAATCAAAACTTAACAATAAACAGATGTAAAAATGGTTATCTTTGTTACAAGGCATATTTACAACCTATTCCTATTTGGGAAAATTCTGTGGAATTAACAAGACTCTTTAGAGTTCAGAAGAAGTGTATACGTGCGTTATGTAGTGTCAATCAGTTACATTCCTGCAAGCCACTTTTTAAGTCACTTAAAATATTGCCTTTGCCTTGTTTATACATATTCGCTGTATGTGTATTTGTAAAAAACATCGTCACTTATTTCATACAAATGCTGAAATGCTAGGTTTGTCACATTTTAGAAATAGTGAGAAACTACGTGCACCTAATCAAAAATTCAACATTTACAAAAATAATGTGTATTGCATATCCATTCGTATATACAACCAAATTCCTGATAATCTTAAATCACTTCCTTGGTCATTCACGCCGCCTAGAGACACCAAAGGTGGTAATGGTGCGCTGCGCATGGTGCGGGATATTAGACCTCGAGCAAAAGTAAGTTGAACAGCTCTTCCGAACTGGAACATGTCAACGGTGAGCATTGACGCTGTGGCGACAGGAATAAGTAAGGCGGTGGTACCAATCCGGGCGAGTCGCTGCGAAACTCTACCACCTAGTCACTCTCGTTCTCTTGCGGACCACCGAATTACGGATCATATCTCGCAGAGAAACACCAAGCATAGCTCTCTCCATAGCACACTGAGCGACACTGTAGTCGTGTAGTCTGTGTGTAGTAGTCGATAAGGTAGACTTAACACTCCAGCCACTAGCGATGCAACTGGAACATTTATATTCCAAGGACATCCAAGGACAGGTTATCTCTTATAAACAAGCACCCTTGTTTGCCATAAATATATAGTTGCCTTTTACTCTTCATTCATCACACTCTAGTTGGGTGACGACGGATAATAACCGAGCCACGATTATCGTGCCCTAGCGATTTGGTTGTTAAATTTTAACCTAGTCTTTTATATATATATATAAATGTATCCCTATCTTCCTTGGTCATCACCTTACGGGTGAAGGGCTGAACCAATTTTACTCATTCTTATTTTGTTGTGCTAGTTATCTTCAGGAGACATAGAATTAAAATAGGGACAATAGGAAAAGCAACATTTGAATTTTCCCTAATAGACTGTCAGTAGCTACACATGTAAGCCGTATGAAGTTCGCAGGGTTGGCTAGTACTATACCACAATTATTTACCAAAACAACAAAAGGTGATTAATAACATGACCAATTCACATTTATCATATTTGCTGACATGGCGGCCATATTGTAAAGGCAACATTGAGTGATTGGTGTGGGTTTATAAATCTGCATGTGTGGGTGTTCGTTGGATATTTATGGTATGTTGTGATCAAGTACAACTCGAGAGCCCGCCTGTGTAACGACTTGGAGCTGGCAACGCGCCAAACCTCGTTGATCGGTTACCGCCGTTCAGCCTCTTTACACAGCTATTATCAACTAAAACATGGGAGAAATGATTAACCTACAGTTTTTATTTTAAACGAGTGAATAAAGTGCAGAATTAGTCGCAATTTGCTTAACCAAAACTATTTTAATAAAATGGCTTTTAGACAAACTTTTAATATTTGATTTTGTTCCAGTTTAGTTTTGGTTCAACCAGAAACTTCTCTCGCTGACGATATTCTGACGATACTGAGTGCACGATGGTCCGGGTCCGTTGAGTAGAATATTTATTTATTTTTAAACCCTGGCGCAAAACGAGGGGTGTATATGTTTGACGTGTGTGTATGTCTGTCTGTGGCATCGTAGCTTTTCAGCGGATGGGCGGATTTTTATGCATTTTTTTATGTTTTAAAAAGGCCGTGATCGAGATGGTTCGTAGGTATATTTAAGGAGATCTGTCCAGGCGTTCAAGGTCATCAGTTGATTTGCAGCTCATTTGTAAGCACCGAATTGGATATAAGACGCACTATGAGTATTTATTTCACTTTTGAACATCGTAAAACCTAACAGTTACAGCACTAACGGATACTGGTACAACTAAGCTAGTCTGATGATGGAGCTCGAAGAGATATAGCCCTGGAATGCTTACTCGTAAACCCATCGAATTTGGAATCGTCAGATCGTCTTAATTAAATCTGCTCATATTTTATGACAACAATGACTTGATGACAAGGACCTGATGAAAGGAGGTGGCTGATGGATAATAGTTTACTCTACGCTTAAAAATTATGTTTTGTAAACTTTATTGCTTATTTAAAGTTCATCAAAAAGAGAGGTGTTCTGAGTCAGATGTGTGTATGTATGTCTGTCTGTGGCAAAATAGCTTTTGAATGGATGGACCAATTGTCGGGGGTTTATCGAAAATGTTCACACAAAAACCGCAGCAAAATCAGACCAGCAGTTTAGAAGTTACTATGCCAAGTACACATACAAAAAAGTCAAACGAAGGTTAATAAAACGGAGAAGTCAAACGGAGATTTTACTTCAGGTTGGTCCGGGCTCCTTTGCAGAATAGACCATCTGTCTCTCTGACAGGCAGTTCGTCAGAGGTATGCACAAGTTAAAATATAGATCATCACCAAAGAGTATATAAATACTACGTAATAAGAGGCGGGACTTTCATAGAAACAAAGCAAACCCAAATTTGTATAAAGTTTACTTCAAAAAGTATAACCCGTATAATTTGAAAGTTAGTCTAAAGGCATTCTGATATAAGGCAACTAGTGTCATACGATTTGGTCGAATAAAAAACATAGCTAACTTATTTTTTTTTATTTTTTGATATGAAAGTTGCGCCAAACTGGTCATCACTAACAAGATTACTGGTGGTAGAGTACTGTGCAGCTACTTGCCGGGTAGGGATTCACCGCCTAACCTATTCCTGCCGCCATAATGAATCTGTAATGTTAAGGCCCGGAGGGCAGGGTAGCCGGTACACTAGCACAATTGGCCTAACATCCCGGCCATAGGATAACGACGCATCTGTCACATCTATAGACCACGGTTATCTCTTACCGTCAGGATAGCCGTGTGTTTATTCGCTTATTTCTCACACAAAAAAATGTATGCACTCCGGGAGTGCCAGCAAAAGTGAAAACTTGAATATTAGCGATGTGCGTTTTTGATAGTTTTGGAATGATTAGGGAATAATTTTGCACGAATTGTTTTAATTATCAGTATTATAATTTACGTGGTAAAATAAAATATTCATTTATTACACTATCGTACACAAACATGACAACACGAACATTCGCGCAAGCGCCCTGCGCCGTCTCACGAATTTTCGATTATGTCACGTGTCCTGACAGGAGTTTAGAAGTTTTTAGCCATTCCGAAAAAAATGCGCAACGCTAAACGCCACCGTTTTCACTTCAAAAAATGTTCTTAAGCCCGGGCAGAAATATTAAGTTTAACATGTTTGTGTATTTATATATATGCAAGTTTCTGTGTATGTGTCTGTCTATCTGTGGCATCACAACACGTAATAGAATGTGGAAAACAAACTTCTCCTTAACAACAGCCTGGAATTAAAAAGTTTCTGTATCAGCTTTCAAACAAAAGAATCTGCATAGAAATTGGTCCATTCGTTTAGAAGTTATGATACCAAAAACACACACAGACAGACACATAAAACTAATGCCCATTTTTTCCGTGGGGGTTCAGTCAGAGACATCAATTAACATTTAATCCATCATTTAAGTTACAATTTTCTATAAAAAATATCAATTCAATGAAAATTGACGTTTCTCAGTGCAGACGTAAGTGTAGTTTAAATTAATAATTAGTCTGAAGGTCGTAATTTAGCGTAAGAAGATTTTCTGATAGTTTCAATTAGGAGAAAAATATAAAGGCGAAGTCATATACAATGGTTAGTCTCAAAATAAGCAAAGGGTAAATAAATCTTCATTCCGTTTTCATTTAGATATTATATTTCAATTAAGTTTGCTGAGTTGTAACAGTAAGGTACAATTATGCTGCAGCTCAACTAATCTAAATGTATGCCTTGCACCGAGTGCACCTCGCTTTTGAGATGGAGCAAACTGAGTTACGTAGATATGTTGTTTTATAGAGCGCAAGGGATTGATTATTATGCTGGAATATTACAAAAGTATACTTACCCTTAAATATTTTGCTGAGGTTTTATCTTAATTCTAAACCGTAAAAATTATCGTTAAAAGTTGTTTTTAGCTAATAATGTTGTATTTTGATGCTTATTTTCTAAAGGTAAGTCAAGATTACGAGGTGGCCCTAAATGAATTTGCTTAATTAACTTCGTTCCACCTGTTCAGTTTGTATGAGAAAAATACTATATTTTCTCAAAGTTAAACGGGATAAACAGTATTCTACATCCATCTCCTGATTTTATGCCACTTCCCCATCAACTTTCAGTCAAATCGGTTAAGCCGTTCCTGAGTTATAAATAGTAACACGACTTTCTTTTAGAAATGACTATGTACTAGCCGACCTAGTGAACCTCATGCCGCTTGACATTGATAGCTACTGACAGTTCAAGGAAAATTAAAACGTTGTTTTTCTTATATTATCTCTCATTTTCCCAGTTTTCACACAAACAAAACAAAAAAAAGAATTAGCTAAATGGTTCAATAAGTCGGGCATAATGCGATGACCACTCGGAATGGGTATTCATATATATATATATGAGATAATTCAAATATTTTTATTTACTTCGTTGAAGTGTTTTTGACATTGACGTCAGGTTTAATAGTTAATTAATTGCGCTAAGATGGTTATATACAAATCAGGAATAGGAAATAGGAACATAGTTAGAGTATTTTTTTAATTTTTTTATAGTGTGCGGCCGCGTTACGATCCGGTGGTAGATTTATTATTATAAAAACCCGTCACAAGTGCCTCTTGTAGGTTTATGTGAAATAAAGATGATTTATTATTATTATTATTTATTAAAACAAAAATCGGAATGTACTTTATTTGTAGTTGGAATGGAAAAGACATTAATAAATAAATATCCATGGACAAGTTACACAAATTGAATTTAACCCAAAGTAAGCTAATTATATGCTTGGGTTATGGGTGTTCGTTAACGATACTAATACATAGAAATGCTTAAATAGATACCAGAATAAAGTTTATTTCTGCGCAGATACATTCAAGGATAATAACTAGTCTTAAAATTAATTCAGAAGAAGTAAATTTTCGCAGAGATATTATATTTCAATTACGGTATGTTTAAGTAACATTACAATGAAAGTGCAGTTCCACTAATGTACCATTGTAGCGAATGCACCTCGTAACGCCTGCCTGGGGCTGTACTGTGACGCAATATTATTTTAATAATGTTACGTATAATATCAAAAAGAGTACTAGTAACGGTTTATCGTAGATAGCTAACCATACTGAAATTGACATTTCAGAATAAAAGTAAGTATAGATTCGCCTGTATCCTCTAAAGTCTAAGGGATAGGAAGTGCTACAACTAGGACACCTACGAGTAGCCGACGGTACTTAGTCACACAGTGTGATACGTGCGAAACCAATCGCCAACCGGGTACTTATCAAAATTCCGGGCAACGTTGTGTTAATCAATAATAACTTTAAATAAGAGGAACTCCAAGACATCAAGGTTCCAGCACTAGGGATATGTTTTTTGAATTATCACAAAACGATTTTACAGGGCTAGTTTCAAAGGACCCGTCAAATTGGAATGTAAGGGAGTTTAGGCTAAAACGATGGTGAATTTTAAATATTATTGCCATATTTATTACTTGTACAAACTTTCATTTAAAATAATTCAAAAAATACAACACGTTTTTTCCTCGCTAGGACGTCACTAGCCTGTGCATGCGTTTGCTGTCCACGGAAACCCTTTGAATGATTTGTTTAATCATGCTTATTGTATTTTAAATTTAATTATAGTTTTAAAATGTTTGGTAATAAATAATGAAACTAGATATAAATCTAAATAATTGGCTTAAAAGTTAAAATATATTTAATTAAACAATATTTTTTGTAAATATTAAAATATTTGCACACCAAAATATGGTAGAATATGTTGATATTCTTAAACATTTTTGTAACATCTCATTTACACACATATTCCGCAAATAAATAATGTTCTTTCTTTCTTTTGCACCCGACAAAAATTATAATTTGTATTATAATTTTTTAATATAATTTTCAATTTGTGCATAAGGACTATCAATTATTATGAACCCTCTCAAAATTTGGCTGGTCCTTTAAAATTTATAACCCTGTATAACTGTTACAAGTATTCCTCAGAATTAAAACTACTCTTTGTGCTAAGTGACACTTAGCCGTTTTCCGTGGACGCGCGGTGAGAAGAGCCTAAGGTGGGCGCGACGAACTAGCGTTTGAAAACTACACGCGTTGCTTTATTCAGTCAGGTTGCAATAGGATTCCGCAGCAGACACTCATATTTGGACGCTAGGCTAGCATTGTAGACGCACACTTAAAGACGTTACAAACAGGTCGTAAATTTAAAACAGATGACGTCATATTATGACTTAGTGGAGTGACGTAGTGGCTAGGGACACTACGTCACTCCACTAAGTCATAATGTTGCTGACTCGCGAAATACTGAGCTGGTTGCACGTTAATAGGTGTTTGGTAACGTAACTTTTAAACTATTTGGAAATTTTCATATCATCTTAAATATTTATATCGTTTACAATGTTGTATGTTAATGTAAATTAAACCTGATATAATCCAATTCAAAACCAAGACGCCAAGTTGCCAAGACGAGAATGGTTCGCACTGTCAAATAATCATTAGATGTTATGTAGAGTCCAGATTTTAACTCTATACGCTTCAACTCGACTAACTTTAACCTCATAAATTTTACACCTTAGTCAAAATATTACGGGCCTCGGCCGTTTGGAAATTAAAAGTTTTTTTTAAATATCAATGTCATTTTAACTATAGGAGCTATGTAATTAAAACTGTATAGGCTATATAAATAAACATGTAAAAACTCTATATTTAAACTCGGAATTGTTGAAACATAGTATAGCCTCAGTATTACTGTCAATACAAGGCTTATTCCAACACTCATTTAGTTTAACGGCCTTACAAATAGACGCGTTATAAAGTGCCTCTTTCTACCTCTATGGCGAAATGAGCATAAACATACTTTACCTTCGTTATAAAATGTTATACTAGGAATAAATTAAGAACAAGGAAAATCTGTACTAATAAACTCGGAATAGCTTATACTCTGTAGATCCTCAGTATAACTGTCTATACAAAACTTATCCCACTACTCACCCTAGTTTAAGTGCCGAATATCTATAACAATTTGAAATATGCCTTTAGAGGCGCTGCATTTTTTTGTTTTAGTTCAGCTGAATTTAATATTTCTAATATCAATATTATTGTGATGGAAATAAGAAAATATAACAGATAAAAGAAATTAATAATGCGATAAGCTTTTTACGTAATGTAAGGAAAACAAAAGTTATTTTTAAAGTTGTTATAAATATAACGGATTTGTTTTTATACAAATCGAATCCCGAGTCGGGTAACAAAAAAAAATTGGGTTATTCCAATTTTCTAATAAAAAAATGTTGCTCGGGATTGGAAATGTGTCCGGTTGGCGATAGGGTTGTCATCTATCACATTGTGGGGCTTAGTGTCTTCGACTAGCCGTGGGAGCCCTGGTTGTGCCTCTGCCTACCCCTTCAGAGATATGGGCGTGAAGATGTCAAGTGTATGCAACATGTATGTGATATAAATCGTACTAAAGTGATTAGGGGTTATATCAAAATGAACAAAGAAGTTTCATAAAATCTATCACCACCTGATATTTGATGTAGGGAGGAGGGGGTAAAGTTACAGATTTCAGAGTTTTTGATGGTTGTATACTAATATTAGTATATAATAACACCCAGTATATTCAGTACTTTTGATCAAAGCAAATTGTGCTCGTATATATTTATTTTACAGCAGTATAAATACAGTGAAAACCTTATACATAAACATGTGTTGTTTAAGATCTATTCTTATGAAGTGTCAAGATATTATACATATACATGTCAAGATATTATACATTTCTTCATTATATGCATTGTAGCGATCCCATATTTGTATCGCTAAGCTGAAGTAAGCTCAGTTTCAAAGTATATCGTATAACGTTTTATTTAAAGCTCAAGTGTCGGAATATAAGGCGTTGGAGAAGGTATGAAAAATATAATAATTTACCACAAGTTGCCTCCGGTTCCGCTCGAGTGAAGCTTACCTGAAATAAACCAAGTTTCTCTGAGTAAAATATTAAAGTATTTTCGCAAATGGAAGATACAATTTTAGTTCAATACTAATTATTTTTTTAAATAGGAAGGCAAACAAGCAGCCAGATACCCAAGATGGTGAGGGTGCGTTCCCAACCTGGGACTAAAATTTAAGCCACTGGCGTAGGTACGTTTACCGCTTTCTTTTTAACTCCAAACCGGATCACGACAACAGCGAGCGTAATAACTGTAGCTGTAAAAGAAATAGATGAAGCGGTGTCACAAATCTGAACGAGTCTGAATGCACACGATAAATAACTTTCTAATTTAAATTGTTATATTATTCTATTATATTATGGTGTTAGAGTCGTTACATACTCTACCCCAGAAATAAATTTACAAAATTTCTTAGAATTTAAGTAACAGAGCATTAATTAAAACAAAAAAAAATACAATATATATAAATAATACAAATTATTATTAAAATATCCAAGCAGGGACTTAAAAGTTATTATAAGAAGTAAACGTTTATTTTTTTTATTAGAAACGCAACGGATACATTAGTACTAAATTCATATTTAACGCAATATTCATATCTTCACCTTAAGTTCTTTGCGGGGTAGACAGAGAACATTGAGTACCTACCACATGTCATGGTCCTTGCCGGCCTACCTAGTTTCTTCCACATTCATTTTTCTTTTCATACAAAGGCGACGATTTCGAAGACGAATAAAAGCACAAGAAAATATTTAAAACTAGAGAGCTTGGTGTCAGTTTCAGGTATAAACATGTGTTACAGGTCACCAAAACCACCATCGATTGATCGAGATATTATTTCAAATATCATACGACTACAATGATCCATGTTTTAATACATAAAACTGTTGTAAGTGGATAAAACAATAATAAAGCAATGCAAAAACCGACTCCAACTATTTTATTGAGTGTAATGTCACGTTATGATAATTATTTTTTCACTCGCAAATGGTTCCGAAATGGTTCCAAATAAATTTTATCAACACCTTGCTAGTAGTTTTTGGGTTTCGCCTAACAACACATATAATTTTCAGTGAAAATGTATGCACTCTTAAGTATAACTCAAAAACCACTAGTAGGATCTTGATAAAACTAATATGGGACCATGGAATCAGGACCTATCTTTCTAAAAAAAGAGCTGTCAAAATCGGTTGTTTATTGGCAAAGTAAACATGTAACCAGTAAACAAATAGTCGAATTGAGAACCTCCTCCGTTTGGAGTCGGTTAAAAAATAAGTCGAAGTTTGACTATATCAGTTGTTATATACAAAGAACTATCAACTATCTGTGTGCACTCTATGCCAATTGTAAATCTAAAGGTTAAGCAATTTTAACAGACTGCAGTGGTCTGCTCTCAGGTGTTAACGAACCTTGGCTAATGGCTGCTAGTTTCACGTGACAGAAATCACAAGTTGGAAAGCATATTCTGTTATAGTATATGATGTTATTTATATACAGAGTGCTAAGTAAAATAAAACAACCCATTTAATGGGGTGTATTTTCATAATGGAATAATCTAATATTGATATAATTAATCTTCAAATTCTTAAAAATATGAACAAAAATACTGTTGTTGCTAATATTTTTTGTGAGTGCTTCGCCTTAACAAAAATATTTAGCACGCACAGTCAAAATATGTATGTAAAAAAAGGAAAAAAAAATCGGTACCTTCATCTACCTCAGTTGTTATAGATGCGTCGCTGTCCTGTTGCAGATGTGTTAAGGCTAATTTGCAAGTTTACTGGCTACCCCCCAGATCGGAACTTGACACTTGACTCAATAGGTAAGGTAATCAGTAGCGTAATCAATCACTAGCGGTCTTATTTGACCTGTTTAACTTATGCGTGTCCCTTACGAGCTGTCTGACAGATAGGTAGGTGAGACAGGGGACCGAGACCAATAGGGCGATACGGATAAGTCGGTTGTATTAAAAAAAAACTGTTATAAGAAATCTGTTTAGAAATCTTAACAAGAGTTTTAGCGGGACCATGAGAAAAGGAGGATGTAAGTTTGTAATTAGTGAGATTTGTTTCGATTTGGTGGCATTTTGTATAATATGGTTCAGTTAAAATACACCAATGAAGTATTCAAAAACATAATAATATATTGTATATTTTTTTATGACTATTAAATATATAAATAAATAGAGTATTAAATATAAGTCACACAAATTGAATCTAACCCCAAAATAAGCAAATTTTATGCTTGTGTTATGAGTGTCAGTCAACGATTCTAAAACATAGAAATACTTAAATAGATACCAGAATAAATTTAATTAACACCCAGACCCGGAAATGCAGACATCACTCAAATGCCTGCCCTAGTGTAGTTAGGCGTGTGTGGCTAGCGTAGCCACTCGATCAACGAAGCGGTTCTCCTCCTCTTTTGGTGTATTTCCTCGATATCGCCAAATCTCGCGTTACGAGATTAGGTAATAATGCTATCGAAAGGTAAAGTTAAAAAAAATATTCCCGACATGACCGATTATGACGACTTATGACTTTCAAAAAACATAATCCCGATTTTGCAAAACCAGGTACAACATGATACAAATGAATTAATCATGACTGATGGCAGACGCTTACACTTGTGCCAAAAAACTAAACAACGCCTCCACGTATATCGTCGTAGTTACAGATATTAAATAAGTCCTAAATAAGGGACAAAAAGCCTTAAGGCCAAAAAGTTTCTTTTCATCAAATTGAGTTTCAAGTGATTTGTGTAAGCTCCGAAGCTCAAGTGACAAGATACCAGATGACGAATAGTTTTTGCAGACCCATCGGGTCGAGCTGACACTCCCTTAACCCACTTGTAATGTTGGGTCAATGTCGATTAGGCTTTCTGAGCAGCCATGAACAAATATTTTGTTTCGAACTGGTATAGTTATATATCTATATATAAATATATAAAAGTATCTTCACGCCCATATCCCCGAAGAGGTAGGCAGAGGTACAACCAAGGCACCCATGACTAGCCGAAGACACTTAGTCCCACAATGTGATAGGTGGCAAGCCTATCGCCAACCGGGCACGTTTCCTATCCCGACCAACATTTTTTTTTAATTAGAAAATTGGAAATATCCAATTTACTTTTGTTGGCTGACCCAGGATTCGAACCCGGGACCTCATGCAGTCAAGTCCAACACCCGGACCGCTAGACCACAGAGGCGATATACATAATATACATAAATCAATTGCTGTTCTATAAAACTCGAGAACAGCTGAACCGATTTGGCTAGTTTAGGTTTTGAATTATATCCAGAGAAGGTTAAAAAGATAAAAGGGATAAACTGCGAGGAAACTAGGAAAATCATTTTAAAATCCCATACAAACTGAACAGGTGGTTCACCGGGACAGCTAGTTAAACATAGTTATTTAATACTCAGCAAAATATCGCCTCTGTGGTCTAGTGGTCTGGTATTGGTGTTGGTGTTGACTACATGAGGTCTCAGGTTTGATTCCGTTAGCTAGCAAACAAAATATGTGTGTTTTTTAATTTTCTAATTTAAAAAAAATGTCGCCCGTGACCGATAAACGATAGGTTTGCCACTCTTCAAAACCTAAGTACCTTCGGCTAAGCGTGGGTGAACTGATTGAGCCTTCGTGCTTTCTACGTGACAGGATCAACAGGGACCTCATACGTCCTTATTCATTTCTAACCGATTCCAAAAAAGAGGTTAACAATTCGATTGTATATTTCTTTGTATGATTTTTAAGCGATTACTCGGCTAATAATTCTTTTTTGGGATACATCATGTTTCCGAATTGATCCCATATCATATTTCAACTAAAATAAGCTATCTTTCGGAAAAATTATGATCAAAGTGCGACATGGTAATGTAAAAATTAGAGTTAGTTTTTGCCCTTGAAGTTATTATACAAACATATTGTATCACCTGCATTATATATATCGGCTCTACCTAATGCATGCTCCAGATTGATTGATTGATCTTCTAATGACTCGTAATTTCACATTTTGTCAGTCAATCTTCAACAACATACCTATAACCATTACACTTAATCGACTTTAAAAAGAAGGTTATCAATTCCACTGTATTTTTTTTTTGTTTTATTAAAATTAACATTTTTGGTTACGCGATCACTTGGCTAATAACAAACAGATTTGGTTGACTCTTTTATGGGAAGATAAGTCATGGTTTCATGGTGGTTTCATATGAGGTTGCGATCAGACTAGTGGTTTTTGTTTTTATGGCCCGGCTTTGCACGCTTTTCTTCCTCTTTAAACACTTAATCTATTAAAAAAACCGCATCAAAATCCGTTGCGTAGTTTGAAAGATTTAAGCATACAAAGGGACATATGGACAGAGAACGCGACATTGTTTCATACTATGTAGTGATTATGGTAGTTATACTTAAATTACATAAAATATGGACAGAGAACGCGACATTGTTTTATACTATGTAGTGATTATGGTAGTTATACTTAAATTGCATAAATTTAAAGCACATCACTAGATATACATGTTGGGCTATTGGCTAGCCGTAGCTGGCCTGTAGGGTTACTCTTGAATTTCGATTCCATAAAAATTGCAAACTGGAATTGGATTTACGTCATTAAGAACTCTTAAACATAATAATACTTTTTGTAGTTGTTAAAATTAGAGTTATTAACATTTAGTAGGAAAAATAAATAAAAAAAAGACGGGTTGTACTCAGGGAGTGCCGGCTAAAGTGAAATCTTGAATATTAACGTTGTGCATTTTTGATATTTTGGAATAGTTAGGGAATAATTTTGCACGAATTGCTTTAATTAATTATCAGTATAAAAGTACTATCATTTATGAAGAAATATTATTTTCATATTAATAATCTGCGTTTGGCTTGACAAAAACTCGCTAAAGTAAGTAGTAGGCTAGAAGAGTCGTCATGTTTTCTGTATAACGTACATTACATGAACATTCTACACATAAAGCTTATTTTTAAGACGGAACAAATAGAGGAATGTCTGTTGATATTATACGTATCTGCTATCATGTTGTCT
>NJDC01000286.1:304314-319381 GCA_002245475.1 Calephelis virginiensis | reverse complement strand
TTGGACAGCAAGTTTTGGATTAGGATTGATTATTAATATTGGCAGTTAGTGAACCAGGCGTGACGATACTAATTTATTACTCTGTACTATTAATAAGTACTTATCGAATATTGACAAAATCTTCACGCCCATATCCCCGCAGAGGTAGGCAGAGGCACAACTAAGGCACTCACGACTAGCCGAAGACACTAAATCCTACAAGCCTATCAAAAACCAAGATCATTTCCTATTTCGGGGCACTGTCATTTTTATTAGGAAATTGAAAATACATATTTGTCATTTTTGTTGTCTGACCCAGGAATCGAACCTGGGACACCAAGAATCAGGTCCGACGCCGGACCGCTAGACCACAGAGGCGACGGATAGCCCACCTTGGAATCGTGAACTAGCTTCCAAAAAATCTTTAAAATCTGTTCGTTATTGGGCGCGTAAAATTACCATATTGCGACGTGGTGATAAAATTAAAGCGTACTTGTAGTTTTACAGTACTAAAATGATTGCAAAATTATTTTCCTAAGCGTGCTCGTCTCAATAAGTTGTATTCATTCATACAACAATACAATACAATCATAGGCTACCTATTAAACATGGTACTACAATCTCAGAAAATGGAAAAACGTCCCATCTGTTGTAAAAAGAAAAACGCCTCATAGCTTGGCTATAAAAGTAATTCCGGCTAAACAATATATTTTCCAGATCTACTTTGTCGATAAAAGTTATCCATAACGTAGTCGTGTGGCAGTTGTTCAGGATATCCGGTAAATCAGTCAACCCTGAAACTTTAAATATATATTCTCAACAAGTTATAAAGTCTTTAAAGTGCCAATCTTCTTTTAGCCAATGTTCCCATTTGTTGATAATATATGTTTGGAGTGCAAGCTTTATATTAAATCCAAGCTACGAGTAAGTTATCAAATCATCCCAGTACTAGCTCTTCTCCTTTTTTCTTCTTCATACGAGCTACGACACACGCACACACGCGCACGCATACACACACTAGCAAAATTCTACTATAAAAACAACGTACCGACATGTAAACTATTATTAAATAATATTTTTTATTTTTATTAATAGTTTATTTATATGTCGGTACGTAGTTTTTTTCTTCAAAATCAGCTTTTTATATAGAACGTATGATAACAATTATGTCTAATTCAACAAAAAGAAATATCGTACATGAAAATAACCGAACAATAAAACGAAATAAGTTCGCCGGATATCCGGTTGTCCGCCTCTCAGATATATCCGATTTCCAAGCCATTGCATCCGTAACATAGTTAATTGGAATGGGAATCATTTGCTTCAAAATGATGGATATAAAATATTGTTACGAATATTAATATTTTTTTTATACTTAATATTTTTTATATTTATATATTTAATAATTATTATACAAAATCTTAATGGTTTGTGTTTGTAGGGGTTTTCAAAAGCGTTCTACAGAGTTTTAATGATAATTATTATTGTTTGATAGTTTATTATATTAAAATTACAAAGATGTGATCGCCTTTGTGGTCTAGCGGTTCATGAGGTCCCGGGTTTATTACAATAAAATTAGAAAATGTATATTTTCAATTTTCTAATAAAATTAACGTTGCCCGACATAATATATGTGCCCGGTTGGCGATAGGCTTGCCACCTATCACATTGTGGGACTTAGTGTCTTCGGCTAACCGTGGGTGCTCTGGTTGTTCATCTGCCTACTTTTTCGGGGATATGGGCGTGAAGATACTTTTTTTAATATTATTGCTTGATAGTTTATTATCTGAAAATTACAAAGATGTGATCGCCTCTGTGGACTGTCGGTTCAGGTGTTGGGCTTGACTTCACGAGGTCCCCGGTTTGATTCCCGATCGGGAAACGAAAAGAAAATATGGTTTTTCCAATTTGCTATTAAAAAAATGTTGCTCGGGAATGGATGTGTCTCCGGTTTGGCGATAGGCTTGCCACTTATTCCACTGTAGGACTTAGTGTCTTCGATTATTCGTGGGTGCCCTGATTCTGCCTCTGCCTACTTCTTCGGGGATGTGGGAGTCAAGATACTACTTTTTTTGGAAAGATGTAAAAACTTTAAAATAATGATAGTGATAAAATTTAAACTGATTGATTCTTATTGTTGTTGAAATGATATATGGTTGGAAAGATATACGTGCGACACCATTAATTGAATGATTTTATTAATTGATTGATTAATGAACGACTAGCCGTTGCCCTTGGCGTTGCCAGCGTGGTTCATGGTCCAACAGGGCCTTTTTTCGGGATGAAAACTATCCTTTGTGCTAATCCAAGTTACCATCTAAGTGTGTGCCAAATTTCATTAAAATCGGTTCAGCAGTTTCTGTGTGAAGAAGTAACAAACAAACAAAATTTCGTTCGAAAACAATTATCAAATCGCGACGTGGTACCCAATGAAATAGTTGGAGTGGGTTTTGCAGTTCTGAGCTTAATTATTTTTTTCCATGCTAAAATGGAAAACCGGTTTAACATTGACGTGAAAATATTCGGTTTTGCACTTCTAATATTAGTTGCTTTCATTGGGGCATAGAGGTGTGACGACCTATCGGTCCATTTGTGAAATAGCTTGGTGACTAATATGAATTGACTAGCAGGCACGGCGAACTTAGTATCGTTTGTATAGATTAAAACGTTATTTTTCCATTTTCCGACATTTTCTCTTAATAAAAAACTTTTCCTGAAATGTCACAATCCTTCCAGACCTGCCCAGCTTAGTACATATTCTTCATTACCCGAGTAATCGAGTAATATTCATAACACGTACTAATTAAGCGATAAGATTTGTACATTTTTTGTAATATTTCCTCGACTCGTTGGTCGGGTGGCTAGCGTACAGGCCTAACTACGCCGACCAACCGCGAGGCTCGGTTCCGATTCCCGACGGGGGCAAGCATTTGTGTGATGAACATTTAGATGTCATCAGGACATTTAGATTTAGATGATGGGCGATAAGAAGTTCTGCATTTCCGGGTATGGGTGTTTATTAAATTTATTCTTGTATTTATATAAGTATTTCTATATATTGGTATCGTTGGCTAACACCCATAACACAAGCATATAATTTGCTTACTTTAGGGTTAGATTCAATTTGTGTAACTTGTCCAGAGATATTTATTTATTATTTATTTATTTTTGTTCTATATCTTATGTTTGTACTAATGTTTGTTTGTATATTGTACAATAAAGAATACATAAATAAATACGCCACATATATACAAAAAAATACAAACGAATTGACAACCACCTTTTTGGAATCGGCTAAAAATATTCCAAAACGACATGTTATCAGGAATAAACCCACAGATAAACGAATAGCAAAGTTTTCAAGCCGAAGATTGATTTTGTTAGCCTGTTCTAATAAAACTGACCTTGCTACCTTATTTTGCATAATCAATACTTGTATATTGACTTGCCTTTGCTATTTTCTATACAAATCACTTGTCTATACAAAGGTGTGTCTTTTATATCTATATATATTTCTTGTGTTCGTGTGTTTGTTCGTTGTTTTGATGAAATTATTTCTGTGTGTTCAAGGGGATTTGAGAATGGTTTAGATTCACAATTTGGTACACTGGAAAATGTTTTACTAATTATTTTTTTATTTGTAAGTAATAGTTGATTTTGGAATGTTTTACATTGGGTCCAGCAGACTGCGCTACTATCGAAGCATTAATAATAATAATAATAATGTTGTACATGTGAAGAAATAACGACTATTTGCAACTTTTCGAGAAAATATCTCTGAGATCTCTCTCCGAAACCGATACTTACAAATATCTTGGTATGCCAGAGGGTCTAGGTATACTGGATCGGGAAGTTAAACAGTTGGTGATGGAACGTTTTTTTGTTCGCTTGACAAAAGTGTTGAAAAGCTTTTTATCAGGGGGTAATAAAGTACGCGCTTTCAACAGCTGGGTGATGCCTGTTTTAGTATACACCTTTGGAATATTAAGGTGGACTCAGACAGAACTAGATACCCTGGACCAAAGAGTCCGTAAACTATTGACAACATATCGCATGCATCATCCACGCTCATCGGTGATGAGATTGTATATTCCTCGGAAATCTGGCGGACGTGGTTTCCTTAATGCCAAAAACCTTCATAACCGTGAAGTATACAATCTTAGAGAATACTTCCTACACGTTGAGTGTGAGATGCATCGTGATGTAGTGTCAGTGGACAATGGACAGACTCCGCTATCCTTAGGTTAAGAGAACTGGCATAAACCGGTGGTACTTAGCAGTCAGCATCGCAAGAGCAAAGAACTACATGGTCGATTTTATAAGGTTCTTTATGGATCTGATGCCGATATACTAGCGTCTGTGTCTTGGTTACGATTCATTGACCTCTTTGGTGTAACCGAAGGTTTTGCTTGTGCAATTGCAGACGAGGTTGTCAAGACGAATAACTATCGGAAATACATCATGAGGGATGGCACGGTTGACATATGTCGAGCGTACCATGCAGCTCGCATCATTACCAAAAACATAATCAGTTCGTATCAGACTCTCACGTCAGGCGGACTCAGTATCAAATCATAATCATAATCAAAGCATCAATCAAATAATCAATCAACAAATTAATCAAATCATTTAATAAGTCGCGTATTATCATTAATCATTAACTCAATAATAATCAATAATTTTAATATAATTTAATCATAGTTTTAAATATAATCAATATCAGTGTGTAATTATATCATTATTTGGTAGTTTTAAGACATTTACCATTTTTTTTTAATTTCTTATAATTGATCATTATCATTATCAAAAGTCTGTAGGACGCTTGCGAAAGCCCCTACAGATATAGACTTGTCGATTTTGAAGTGCCTTACTATAAGTATACACCGGAGCCAGTTCTTGAAAATAGCCATGTGAAGCTCTACTGGGACCGGTCTGTCATCACGGACAATGTCGCCAATAAGCCTGAAATCGTGTTGGTAGATCAGTTGGAGCGCCGGGCTTTTCTTGTTGATATCACTGTTCCATGTGATGTTAACCTCATGTAAGCTGAGAAGGAAAAATTATCAAAATATATAGACTTGGCTCACGAGGTGACCGACACGTGGGATGTTGATTCAACAACATTTGTCCCAATAGTCGTTTCAGTAAATGGTCTTATAGCGAAGAGTCTCGACCAACATCTTAAGAGACTCTCTCTGCAACCCTGGATCAAGAGCCGGATTCAGAAGGCAGCAATTTTGGGTACGGCCCGCATTGTGCGGAGATTCCTCAATCTGTCTCCCTCACCACTGACGGTTTAGTTGTAAGACCACCGTCTTTGGGATACTACTTTTTATGTTTATAATTTTAATTTATTTTTTTATTTTAAATGTATAAACTTAAAAAATAAGACGTAATGATAATAAATGGTAATAATAATAATAATAAATCACTGGACAAATCACACAAATTAAATCTAACCCCAAAGTAAGCAAATTATATGGGTGTAAGTCAACGAAAGTAATACATATAAATACAAGCGATACGAAGTTTGCTGGGTCAGCTAGTCTATTTAAAAAAGAAAGTAGTGTTAGTTGCACTATTTGCAACTAAAGAACTGCTGAACTGATTTGGTTGAAAATTGATGGGGAGGTAGCTTAGAACTCGGAGAAGGACATAGGATACATTTTATCCTGTTCAAATGTCAGGAAACTGGGAAAAACAACGTTTTAATTTTTCCCATACAAACTGAACGGGCGAAACGAATAGTTTTTACTAAATGTTAGATAACACTTGGCTCGTGTACTTGTGTATTCATAATTTTTAAATAAATATTACTTTACTATTAATTTAATTTATTTTACTACCGACCTGGCGAATTTCGTATCTCTTTTCATTATTAGCTTTATCGCTTTGTATGGAATCAATAATCGATTATCCCTTTTTTACCCTGCATTTTTTTCGGTATTTTTCTTTATAAGAACCTTCTCCAGATAATATCTAACACAACTTGAGAACTGCTGGACTGATTTTAAATTAGATTTGTCTCAGCCATTAATAGCAGAATACATACACATATATCTTCACGCCAAGTCCCTTACACTTTACAGAGTATCGAGTGCCAAATCTCTATCTGGCAGACCTGTTTCGCTTTCTTCACATTCATTACCCTTTTCGTAAAAAGTCGCCGGTTTCAGAGACTCATGACACCACGATTGGATATCTGAGCAATCGGATCGTGGAATGTCAACCTTGGTCTCCCCGCATACCTATATCCATTCACATTCGAATTGTTTAGCAGAATAACTATTAAAATATTTGAAAAATAAGGATAAACAAAATAAGGTGACAGTTTACCGGCACAGCTAGTTTGTAAGTATGTATAAAATTACACAACTTTGTTTTCCATTCAGATAGCCGGGCATTTAAGAATATCTGTAACGTTTCCTGTATTACAAAGAACATCAGCGAAGTGCACTTGTATGTGTATTTATACAGGGTTACATTTAAAAGACCAGCCAAATTTTGAGAGAGGGTTCTTTGAATAAATAAAAAATTAGAGAAATAAATAAATTACAATTATTATCCTACTCAAAATACAAAATGTATTCTTACAACGTATATAACGCATTCAACTGGTTCCCGCGGACCGCAATCGCATGCGCAGGCTGGTGACGTCATGACTCGTACTAGATACTAGCGTGACAACAAGCTAAGTATTAACGCGGGCTATACTAAACGAATGTTTATAAAAGTAGATATTACAATGTGTCAATAACATTTAAAATGCATTATTATATTAGCCTTAACCCCCTTGTATTAAAGTTTGGACGGTACTTTGATCCTATTCATATTATACTTGATTTGTTTTTTTGTCTGTTTGAAAGTTTGTCTGTTTCTCCTTCACGCAAAAACTGCTGAACGATTTTCATGAAATTTGGCACACATATAGTTGGGTATCTTGGAGAAACACATAGAATAGTTTTCTATCCCTATAAATAGAAAAAAATGTCCTTGTGGGACTAAATAAGTTCGAAAAGAAAAAAGAGGTATTTAGTAATGACAAGAAAAAGCCTATCCTACCTATTAATGTAATTGGAACTATATATGTCTTAGAATAGTTAACAGACAAATTAACAATTAAATTATCTGGAAGTCTCAAAATAATATAGTTTAGTTACCGTTAAATGTGCAAAGAATATAAATCGATCGAAATGTGCCTCTTAGCTAACTATCTAGCTCTTCCAGCATTGTATTAAAATTTGGCCGGTCTTTTTCATAGTAACTCTGTATGGTTATGTTTATTATACGAGTATTGTCTTATCAATGAATTAATATACTTGTATATTTTAAAAGTACCAACTAATTTTACCTAAATGTAACATACTACTCTACTTAAATATTTATAATTGGACGTAGTCTGTTCTACTTAAAGCATCTGACTGCACCACCCAGGGGAAATCTCGTTTCGCCAGCCTAATATCTCATAAAATATATGTGGTTTTCGTTAGTTACATAAACTTCTATATAATATACATTTTGCTTGTTTACTGCGAAATCATTCGTTATTATTCCATGGTTTAATACTCTCTTAATCATGTTTTACCTCTGTTGTTTAGAGATTTCGGTGTTGGAACATCCAACAACAACTTCATCTGTACCTATAAAACAATATGTCCTGTTGGAAATTTGTGTTTCGTTTTATTGAGTAGACGTACGTCATGACGGGTTGCGGTTTGGAGGGTAAGGTAGCCGGTAAACTTACTTTTGCTTGAGGCCTAACAATCTGACCTCAGGTTGGCAACGCACCATTACCATCTTTGGTGTCTCTAGGCGCCGTGAATTTCATACCATCAAGAAATCCGTCTGCTTGTTTGCCTTCCTATAAAATAAAAAAAGACACTTTCTAAACTTTGGAAATTCTACCTATAACGGGGTGAAAAATGGTTGAAAGTTTGTATGGAACACCGAGATTTTTTTAAATTAGGAACTTGAAACTTTATTTTTGGGCTACGTGTAAAAATGAGTTGATACGTATATAATCGTTTCTGGAGTTCTACCCCTAAGGGTCACCTCCTTACGGGGTTGAAAATTTGTATCAAAGACCTTATTATTGGGCTATAATCAGTAAATATATACACATTATATGTTCCAATACCGGGAAGCAAAAAGATTTTTAATTTCAATTTTCTAATAAAAACATCTTGGTCGGGATTTGATATGTGCTCGGTCAGCGTAGGTTTGCGACCTATCACATTGTGGGGCTTAATGTCATCGGCTAGGCGTGAAAACTTAGGTTGTACCTACCTCTACCCAAGGGAGTAGTCAGGATTCTATGGAGACAAAATAATCCTATAGTTTAAATCATGATATTTTTGTTTTTAAACTTTTCTTTTCCCTATTTCTGAAAGGTCGATAACGCATGTGTAATAATCCTCGTATTACGGATATCCGTACTTGAGTTGTTTTAGTGAGTCAGCTAACTCGTTCGTTAGCCTTAACGTGTATAAAAAAAAATCATTTACATTATAGGGACATATGCGGTAACATTTAAAACTTATGATGAAATTGTTGTGGTGATAATATGCAAGTGCAGATAAGTAGTTTTTTAAAAAATTGGCCGGTTTTAAGAAGTATACATTGCCTATTGACAGCAAAGTCTACTAAATCCTTTGTTGTCTATTTATTATATTATTTTTTGGTTGAGTTAGCGTACATATCCAACACGTGTGTGAAAGTAGAAACATTTTTCTAAAGTAGCCAACTTCATGATGTAACCTTTGTGTTACAGATGCAAGCGCATTTTAAAATTTCATTTAATTTTTTTCATAACGCGCCTAATGAAGTATAACTTCAAAAACTGACCTATTTTCTTCAAAAGAGCCGTCCGACATAAATATCGTTAAGGTATTATCTAAAGCTAAGACTTTATTAAGCACATAAAACTTTACTTTTCCAAAGTGGTATTAAAGAGCTAGATAAAGCACAAAGTGGAATTTGCCATTAGGTTTGAGATGTCGAGTGGGATTACTGAGCGGTCCTTTTGCGGTCAAAGGTTGAACATATGTTTAGAGCATTGATGGTAATGTTTATTGTCATTTGTTATGAATCGGACGTTATGAATATTAGCCTTTAATATTTTAGAATATTGACAACGCTATATTGAAAATTCCACAATGACAATAACATTTTAAGGTTTTGGTAACCCTATATATGTATTATTTATATGCAGATTTTATTCTTGCTATTTTAATGGAAAATGTTAAACATTTTAGTTTTTTAATTCTCTGTTGTACAAGAAACAATTGTAGCACTAATGAAAATGTTAAGTTATGCAAGAGGCGATCTTTAACACCGAAAGGAAGTTTACCTTTACAATATTACAAATAACAGAAATTCGTCCAATACCTACTTTGTAACTTTGTTACTATAACTATTTTTTGCAATACCTATAAATCTACAGCTCTGTTACGATCATATTAAAATCTGTATAGTTATTTTAGCTGGGTCTATGGTGTTTAAGTTTTCGCTTAACAAAACATCAGTCCGGTGGGTTGATGATCTATCGTTTGGAGTATTTACAATTTGCAATAGGTACTATGTTTTTACTACAATTGTAAAAATTGACTCTGTGGTCTAGTGGTCCGGCGTCGGACTTGACTTCTTGAGGACCTGGGATCGAACCCCGGGTCAGGTAAAAATAATATTGGAAATCTATATTTTAAATTTTCTAATAAAAAAATACGTTGCCTGGGATTGGAAATGTGCCCGGTTGGAGCTTCGGCTAGTCGTGGGTGGCCTGGTTGTACCTCTGCCAACCTCTTCGAAGATATGGGCGTGAAGATACAACTGGCCGCTTTTAATATATATATATATAAAAAAAACTGCTACTGTTTATGTCATTACTATCTAAGCATCTAAGTAATTATTAAAGTTTTACCATAGCTTGTAAGAAAATAAGTTTATCTCAGGGCCAAGGATACTACTTATCGCTTAGATACGAATACGGACTCTGTCAAATTTTGTAAAAGACATTCTTGCGCGTAAAGATACTTACTTACTTTAGCTAGATGATTGTTAACACTTTATTATTATTACGTAGTAAGTGTTACGTATGATTTCGATTATTAATACACCTAAATATAAAGACAAGTTTTTAAATATGTATTTTTTAGTTTTTGGGTGTTAAGTTCTGTCATTAGTCAAGCTTAAGTTTGCATTAAGTTATCCGATTTGACAGATTCGGTCTTAAATCATATAAAACTAGTCACAAGTCGCCATAGAAAGGCATGTCAGGGTCTTTAGTATAGCGGTGTTCTCCTTACTCAAGTCCTTTTAATGAGATTTGGCGGCAATGAGCAAATACACAATACACTAATTTCTTTAAGAATAATTTCCACTAATTTTCGCTTAACTTTAATTAAACAAAATTGTTCAAAATATCACCTAGATCGGCTAATTAAACTCAATTATGTGTAAAAATTCAATAATTACGGAAAAACAACGACCATCTTTTTTCTATATCGCACCAAAACTACTTTAATAATGTGTAGATGATTTATGTTGGCAAAAATGAATAAAATAGTCTCTGTAGTGATTTTAGTAGAAATGGAAAATAGGTATACGATTTTATTGTTCTGTATTCGAATGGCGTAAAATGGAACCTTGATACATTCGACATATTATCCGTTTGTCCACATGGACTACACATTTGAAACTTAGTATGAAAATGGATTTTGTGAAGCAATTTAACATTTTCATACAAGAAAATTTAACCACGCTCCCCACACATGAAACTGAAACCAAAACAATTCGTCAAATTTACAACAAATCCTTTGAAAGATAGGCACTGGGAAAAAGAGTGTCTTCTCTCCCCTTACTTTTAAAATAAGAAAGTGAGAAATCTAATAAAAATACATACCAATTTTTGTTTACAGTTTTCATTAGAATCTATCTAATGAAAACTTTAAACGAAAATTGGTTTGAACGAGATGTGGTTAGAAAGTTTGGAGATATAGCACGTTTCCAAACACCGGACGTCTTTTTCAAAGAAGAAGAAGAAGTCTTCTTCTTTTTTGAAAAAGACGTCTTTTTCATTTCTGCAAATACTATGAAAAATAAAGTTATTTATTACCAGTGGAATATTTTACTGACTTATTGCTGGTAAACTATGTCACAAATATGTTTTTGTTAGTCAAATATTAGTCGCTAGTTAGTCGTTTTAGTGTTTAGCATTTTTAAAGTAACATTCTTTAAAATTTGTCTCAATATAAGTATTCTATTTGCTAGTACGGAACCCGGAATGTGCAAGGCTGACTCGCACTCGACCACTTTATTGTTATTATGGAAAATGTCGTCCTTTTCTCCGACCCATCTTCATTTATTATTCGTGTGTGATAAAAATTCCTTTGATTTTGTATAGACGCTCTCCGATTGTTTATCATATCATGCCTATCGTTCAGGCTCTTTGTTGATGTATGATGAATATTTACTTGTGTTTATTATTTAAGTACTTCTGTAAACATGTCTTTAATAGAAACTAATGTGATTGATTTTTTTCAGAGAAGGGATGTTAAAAAAGTGTAGATTTTGTGAAAGTTTATTAGTTTTTTTATATAGCTAAATTTATTTAACCTGTTTCTGTTTTCAAATGTATCTTAACAATTTTATGAACTATAAATACACATAAAAGGTATTGTTACTTATCCGTTCTCAAAAGTCAAGTTTGAGATATTCATGAAGACGATTAGACATATTTGGGACTCATAATGCTCTAATGTGTATGATTAGTATATTAACGTTAAATACGTTCACATATGCTTAAGGAGGCAGCTTTGAAAGTCCGCCATATTGTTTTCTAAAAATGCGTCCTCTTACTTTAAGTTATGATTCAGTTTTCTCTCTGATAATCATGACTTCGATTACAATCATATAGCTCTCTTACTTTTTCCATAACCGTACATCACATTAACATCCACTCTCATTTTATTCAACATTCAAATCTCGCGTCTTAGGAATGGTCTACTTTCGATAACTCACAAAGTAAGTTCTCCTATAAAAGGCATATTATTCGGAAATTATATCTTATTGACTCTCATGAGCAAAGTCTATAATCAATGGGTATGCACATTCAAAACACATTGATATACTATTACTAGGTTTAAGAGTTTTCTTTTCAAACACCTGCTTTCGTTTATTTTCTGTTGTCTTAAGATAAATAAAATTCACAATATAAAGTATGTGCGTTTTGTATATACTTAATTAAAGAATTCAAAAATAAATCTATAAAATTCAAAAATACAAAAGTAAAAATGTTACCACATATACTGAAAAACCACATCATAATCCTTTGGGTAGTTTTAAAGATCTAAACATCGGGACAGACAGCGGAAAGCAACTCTGTTTTATACTATGTAGTGAAGTCTAGTACCTAAAATGACAGGATTAACAAACTTGTAGTGAAATAAAATTCACGACAAAGAGTAAGTTTTTATTTAAAGAATCCAGTTATTAATTCTTAAACAGCAGCAAATTTTAAATCTGATACAAAACGGATAACCTAAATCACTCAGCGCCCTTTCCACATTTCAAACACGGTGATACAAAGACTAATCGAGAAAATGTTTTTAGATTCTATTTTCTCCGAACATGTTTCACAATCAACTAGTTCTTCTTCTTCTTTTATAAATATGGCTTTCGATCGTTTTTCACGACTACTTTGCCAATGTCAAGTTAGTTAATTCTTATACAGTCATTAGTCACTATGTACAAAGTCATGTCAGGTCAGGGTCTTGAGTAAAGCGGTGGCTTCGTTACTCAAGCTCGTCTAGGAGATTTGACGGCAGCGAGGAAATAGATGATACACTAATTTATTCATGATTATTTCATTTGTGCACTTTCACTTAACAAAATTAATCTTATTCCACCTAAATTAACCAATTTCACTCAATATATACACGAAATTCAGTAATAATGAAAAAAATACGACCACCTTCATTCACGATGGTGCGAAAACTCCAACTAGTAATTTGAACTCAGAAAACTCATTTTGAAAGTGTCAGTGCCAAATTTGATGGCGGTGGCACGTGAAAAAAATGGTAATGTCAGAAAAAGCCATTTCTTTACATCATCTATCATTCTAACGAACACGGTAGGGAATTTGAAATTAGAATGACATATCTTCCAAGTCAGAAACAATATGACAGTTGTTTTTTTGCGCCTGACGCAAAGGTGATGCTTTAAGTTTACAGCTAATAAAAGTTTACTAGAGCTTATACTCTTCTACGTCGGCACTTAGTAGAATTTCTTTTAATATGTAAGTACTTTTCAAATAACACATGAAATTTTCCTCAACACATTTTATTTAACAGCTAATGTTACACTTAAGCCAACTGGTTTCACTTATTACTGCACTGGGCTTTGCAATGAAAGAGAAACAACTTTGTTTAAATTTAAAGTTTCAAAAATAACTTTCTACAAGACATTGAGCACTAAAACCAAGTTCCCTGATATTTTTATAGCCTTGCTGAATTTGTAAAAAATGAAATAGCGTAGATAGGAGTAATAAAGTATAAACAAAGACTATACTTTATAGTGTTAAGTGTAATGATTACGGAAAAGAACATCTTTTATTGAAAAAAAGGATCTTCACGCCTATATCCCGAAAGATAGGCCGAAGGTAACCAGGGCACCCACGACTGGCCGAAGACACTAAGTCGCACAATGTGGTAGGCAAAGAGTATATAAATACTACGTAATAAGAGGCGGGACTTCCATAATCCATAGATACATAGCAAACCCGAATTTGTATAAAGTTTACTTGAAAATATTTAATCCAGATAATTTGAAAGTAAGTCTAAAGGCATTCAGGCATAAAGGCATAAGGCAACTAGTGTCATATGATTTGGGCGAATAAAAAACATAGCAAACTTTTTTTTTATTTTTTGATATGAAGCCAACCGGGCTTATATTAAAACGGGGGCAACGTTAATTTATTACAAAACTGAAAATACACTTTTTCCATATTTTTTAGTGTCCCACCCGGGGATCGTACCTGGAACCTCAAAAAGTCCGACGTCGGACCGCTAGACCACAGATGCGTTTTATTTTAAAAGCTTACACGCTTTTAAAATAACTTTGTTAATTTTAAGGCTTTCACTTTAAATTTGCTACTGTTTATTTTTACTGCCAACCCCTTGCTCTGGAGTAAATATTTTACGTAGAATCAACTAGTCCACACTGCGTTATCATGTTTGAAGTGGGAGTCCCCAAACTAATTAATTTTGGTTCATGGTTTAGCAGGTTATTACATTTTAAGTTATGGGAAGAACGGGTCCATTACAAGCTCATTCAATGGGGTAATCCACGAAATTGGATACCGGGCACCATCGTTGTGTTTTTAAGTAAAGACTTAAGACGTGGTAAAAATACAATACTTTATAAAGCGGATACTACACAAAAAAAAGAATGAACAACGTAACTTAGTCTCGCGACAGAAATACAGACTGACAAAAAATGTAAAAATGCCAAAATGTGCTCTGCTGACCCTATTTAGTCGCCTGAACCTATTTATTTTTAACCCCTGACGATTAACGAGGGGTGTATAAATTTGACGTGTGTGTGTATGTGTGTATGTATGTGTGTGTGTCTGTCTGTCGCATAGTAGCTCTTCAGCGGATGGGTGGATTTTTATGCATTTTTTTTGTTTAAAAACGGAGGTGATCGAGATGGTTCTTAGGTATGGAGATCTGTCCAGGATTTCAAGGTCTGATTTGCAGCTTAATTGTAAGCATCGAAATGGACATAAGACGCACTATGAGTATTTATTTTACTTTTGAACATCGTAAAACCTACCAGTTACAGCACTAACGGATACTGGTACAACTAAGCTAGGCTGATGATATAGCCCTGGAATGCTTACTCGTAAGCCCATCGAATTTGGAATCGTCAGATCGTCTTAATTAAATCTGCTAAATATTTTCTGACTACGAGGTCTTGATTACAAGGACCTGATGAAAGAACTGGAGGTGGCTGATGGATAATAGTTTACGCTATGCTTAAAAATTATGACTTTTTATTCTTTATTGCTTATTTACGAGGGCCATTCAAT
>NJDC01000286.1:245042-288003 GCA_002245475.1 Calephelis virginiensis | reverse complement strand
AATTATTAGGCACATATTTAATAAACAACTAGGTGATTCTGAATACATAAGTATTTATAAAATAAATGACGCGACATAATATAACTAAACATGTCAATAAAATTACAACATGAATAAAATAAATAATTACAATTTCAGAAAAAAGTCAAAGAACAATTAATATTATTAATAATACAAAAAAAAATAATCAAAGAGTGTAACACAATAATGACAAAATTGTTAAACAAAAATCTGTACAAAGATTCGTACAAATACCTCTATGTATTACAATCATATTTTCTCAAAGATAAAAAACTTGAATTCATCAAAATTGTTAATTAAAATTACACGTAAAATAAAATTAATTGAAATATAAAAGATAAATAATATGATAATTACCATGAAAAACTAATTTTATTCTTACACTTTCTTACTTAAGTACTACTTATGGTTGAGGAGATAAAAAGCACCCATTCTATACTATAAGCTAATATTTTGGCTATAAAATTTTTACATTTACTGTTTAGATTCAAAAATTTAGAAACGAATTTCTTTTCTATAAATTTATTTGTGTCAAGGAAAGACAGCATATCGCTTTGATTCGATGTCAAATTGTATAAAAAGGTATTAATATGAAAAATATGTTTATTTTTGGTGATAGTATATTTAGATGAGTATGGCAACGCACATACGCAGCTGTTTGGTTTAATTCCAGCCGCTGATTTACACCTTCAGACATCGCGTCAGAGCTAAGGTATCATCTCGATGCGTATGGATTTACAACTTAGCGATTCCGAAGACATTTTTTACTCCGTATAACACCTTTGTGGAATGAGTTACCGAGGGCGGTATTCCCAAACGATTATGACTTAGGAACCTTCAAGAAAAGAGCGTACTCATTCCTTAAAGGTCGGCAACGCATCTGTGATACTCCTGGTGTTGCGGATGTTCGTGGGCGGAGGTGATCACTTTCCATCAGGTGACCCACTTGCTCGTTTGCCTCCTCTACTATATAAAAAAAAACATAAAACAATTTTCTTTGGCGCTTTAAATAAAATATATTTTATACAATCAGTTAACTGAGACTTTTTCAAATGATCACTGTTTCCCAATAATAAAACTACAATGCTATCATTATTTGTGTAGGTATTTTTAATTTAATGTACTAGGTAGCAGTGTAGGTAGTAGTAATGTAGGTATTTAGGTATTTTTAATTTAATATTCGAATAAGTGGAATCTGGAAAACAATTGTTAATTTCTTTTTTTATTACTGTACTTATTCGGGAGCCCATATAAAACATGTGTTTGACTAAGCATTATATTTGCTAGTTAATCTGCAGTGTAATTGTGCCCTATGATTTGGATGTAGGAAAAAATTCGGATGATTGCGTCACCGCCGGATATTAACAATCCTGAAATCATATAGCTAATTTCTGTATAAACAATTTAAATTGAACAAACTGACCTGGAATCTGGGCGGTTAGTTACCACTGAGAGTAGAGCCACCTATTTTCAATTAAGTTTCCAAACTTTCCAGGAAAATTGAAATAAGTATACAGGTAAAATTTCAACCAAATCGGTCTAGTCGTTTAGGAGGAGTTAGGTGTCAAACAAACTTACGGATTAATTATTACAAGATAAGTATGGACTGCAACTTTATTTATAGTTATTGCGATTGAACTAAATTAGGCACTTTAACGCCCACATACTAGGTAGGAAGACGAAACCACAACCCACCCAGGACTAGGCAAAGACATTAAGTTCCACAGTGTGCTAGGTGACAAGACTATCGCCAACCGGCCATATATTCAATACCGGATAACGTTGTTTTTACTAGAAAATTTAAAAAAAAAACTAATTTTCTCTTTTTTGCCCTAACCCGGGACCTCAAGAAATCAATTCTAACACTGGACCGCTAGACCACAGAGGCCACTATATGTAACACTAAAATAAAAAATGCTAAATAGCCACCGGCAAAATCTATACGGTACGTAGATAAGAAGCATCAGAATCACGTCAGCTTTCAACCAAAAATCAACATCGAAATTTGCATCCATTTAAAAGGACATACACACAGACACGTCAAACATAAAACTTTCTTTCCGTCAAAGATTTAAAAAACTGTTACCAGGCTTCGTATTTGCTAGTTAATCCACAGTGGAATTATGCCCAACGATTGAATCCAGTGCAGAAAAAATCCCGGATGTTTGCGTCGCAGCCGGATATTACCAGCCTGTTATCTACTTTAAAGAACATCTTTTAAATTGAATTACATTTGTTCGTTTTGTATTTTGCATTTAACTTCGTTGGGAAGTTTAAATATCGGGAATTTCTTTTGCATTTACTTTTTTAGGAAATGTAATATTTTGTATTTCAATTTTAGCGCCTATTTCAACTCAACACGTTTAAGTTTTTTCAACATTCCACGTTTGAATTTGAATATTAGAGGATTATTTAACAAAGCGTTCTTGGAATTTGTGAAGAAAGTCGTTCTCAGTATATCTTGAAATTCTTATAAGTATATCAGTTATAGAATACATATTATGAAAGGTAATAAAAAAAAAAAAGTATCTTCACGCCAATATCCCCGAAGAGGTAGGCAGAGGTACAACCAAGGCACCCACGACTAGCCGAAGACACTAAGTCCCATAATGTGATAGGTGACAAGCCTATCGCCAACCAGGCACATTTCCAATCCCGACCAACCATTTTTTAATTAGAAAATTGGAAAAATCTAATTTTAAAGGTAATATTTATGAATTTGATTTGAAATATGAGAAGCACTTGCAGGTCTTTGCTTTAATAACATTAGTTGTACTTATTATACTACGACGAAAAATTTATAGGTATGTACGCATAATATGATGAGTATAATTTAATGTAGGTTTATGCTGGTGAAATATTATGAACTTATCTAGAGTTATCTGGTGTTTAATTATTTTTTTTAAATTTAAATTCATATTTAATAATACATGACAAGTAATAGAAAAATAAAAGCTAACTACTGCCCAAACTAAAAAGTTTTTTCGATTACCAAGGGTATTATTTGAGCAATCAAGATATTTTGGACTCTGAGTCCTCAACTGTTACAATACCGAATTTTAATCGAAAGCTGCTCAGCAGTAAAGATAATAAACAGTTATGAAGACAGACGCTATTTAGTAATAAAATACTACTATGGATGTAAAGCGAAATGAATTTCAGCATTGGTTTAAAAAAATATTGTGAAAATATTCAATAAAAGGTTAAAGTCCACATTTTGTAAAAACATCAAACAAAAACAGTAAAAAAATATAGCAACGTTCATTTTCAATGACAACTTGCTGTCATCAACGCTACTAGTTTTGACAGTTCCGTTTAAAAATGTTTGGTGAATTCCAGAATTTCGTGCCAGAAATGTTTTTATTTCATTTTTTGCATTCACAAAGGCGTTTTTTAGAACTGCAGAAAATATTGGTTCGTGTCATCGTTGTTTCGTTTTATTGAGATTTTCACAGAGTTTTTTAGAAAATTTTATTTAACTTAATTGGATTTTCCGGCGAAAGTTTCTACTTTCATAAAATCATTTTTAAAAATTGACAAGTAAACAAGCAGACAGATTTTCTGAAGATACCAAATCTCTCTCTTATTTGAGAACAACATTTGCCGGTAAAGCAGTGTACATTCCAATCTTCTCTTCGCTTTCTCTTAGAACGAGATGGTACGAAATAGAACACAAATTCTGAAATACGTTATACACACACACAAAAATATTTCAAGGACAGTAAAACTGCACAAACCCACCTCCAATTATTTCATAAACAAGTCGCGATTTGATATTTCATTTTTCGAAAGAAAGCTTATGATTTCGAGATGACCCTACATAATTTTTTTCAAGTGTAACTCATACATTTTTTATTTATCTTGACGACCTCATCATGCTAATTATGAATGATGACCAATGGTGGAAAATGTATGCATAATATGATCATAATTAAACTAAAATCCCTATTTTTGGGGAAAAAAACTTGCTGTGGTATAACTTTGTTGTGGTTTGTTTACAGTTAACACTTTTATATGCGGGTACCGTCAGTAACATCCAACGAAATAAGTACTGAATGTTAAACTAAAACAGTATTTTTATCTTTAGTTTCAAAGACCTGACGATGCTGTAAAAAGTGAAACCGTTTGGCTATAGAGTAACAAAAAGCATTAAATAAAGTGTATAGTAGATTTGTACAAGTGTTTACTACAAAAAGTGTGTAAACTAATATGAGACCACCTAAAAATCATCAATTTTCTAAAAAACTAACCATGAAAGTTGGTAGGCTAATAGGCCGATAAAGTAGGTTGGCTATATATAGTCATCTCATAGCAAACATGCAAAAAAAAACATACAGTCGAATTAAGAACGTCTGCCTTCTTAGAGTTGGTTAAAAAGAGCACTTTCGTATTTATAATATTAGTATGGACTTTGTAGTAGGTAATAGGTAGAGCCAGCACAGAAAATAAATGAAAAATTAATGTCACGTGAACAAAAATATTGTGGGTGGTA
Organism: Calephelis virginiensis; assembly: GCA_002245475.1. Classification (NCBI taxonomy): domain Eukaryota; kingdom Metazoa; phylum Arthropoda; class Insecta; order Lepidoptera; family Riodinidae; genus Calephelis; species Calephelis virginiensis. Next base: position 283,490 of record NJDC01000286.1, on the reverse strand, counting down.
ACATTTCAACCACGTTAATTATAATTGAAACGGGTTGTTTGTCGTATCTACACTAACTTTTGTTGTAAAATAGTTAGTAAATAGTAATTACTATGATTTTTATCGGGATCGGAAAGTATCACGATACCGAGGACAAGGTTTTAGTTTTAATGAAAGGTTTAGAGTTGAAGGGCGTTTGAAAAGGAATATCCAATCCACTTGTAGTGTCTGCAGATCAAAGTGACAAATCAAAGAGGATTTCATAACTGCCTTCTTTTTTTAACTCCAAAAGAGGACCTCCTCTTTTGGAGTCGGTTTTCCATAGGAGGTTAAAAATAGCGAACAAGCAGCCGGTATCTTTAAGAAACATCCGTCGTATATACCTATCATAAATTACTGGTGAATCATTATCTAATGGATAGGACTTACCCTATAACACACGACAATAACAAGCACTGTAAATAAAGTAGCGGGAACGGATGAGGCGGTACTGTTATAGATCGCCTCGTTGGTCAAGGGGAGCCACCGATTAATCGCAATGTTTAATTTCCGACGAAGGCAGATATTTGTATGATAAAATATTGGCACGAGAAAGAAAAAATATTAATAACTAGCTGTCCCGGCGAACTTCGTTCCAATCATTCACTTTGTATGGAAAAAATGTAAATGTTGTTTTTCCTAGTTTCCTCGCAGTTTCTTTCTTTTTCCTAACCTTTAAACCTTCCCTGGACTTAAAAAAAAATAAAAACAAAAATTAGCCAAATTGGTTCAGCCGTTTTTGAGTTTTAGCAAGATTACCAAACAGCAAATGATTTTTATACATAAGAAAGAAGATGAAATAAAAAGAATTTTAGTTCAAAATTCATAGTTAGGACCAAAGAGTATATAAATACTACGTATTAAGAGGCGGGACTTCCATAGATACATAGCAAACGCGAATTTGTATAAAGTTTACTTGAAAAATTATAACCTATATAATTTGAAAGTAAGTGTAAAGGCATTCAGATATAAGGCAAATAATGTCATATGATTTGGGCGAATAAAAAACATAGCAAACTTATTTTTTTATATGAAAGTTGCGCCAAACTGGTTAGGACAGGACAATGTCTATCGACTCGGCTTGTTATGTCTTTTTTTTATGTAATTGGAAGGCAAACAAGCAGACGGATTTCCTGATGGTAAGAAATTCACGCCGCCTAGAGAGAGCCACCTACCAAAAGTGGTAATGGTGCGTTGCCAACCTGAGACCTCGAGCAAAAGTAAGTTTACCGGCTACCTTACCTCCAAACCGGAACACGTCATGACGTTATGGCGGCAGGAATAGGTAAGGCGGTGGTACCAATCCGGGTGAGTCGCTGTGAAACTCTACCACCTAGTAAATGTATACAGACAAGTTTTAAAAATGTATATTTATTTTCAGGTAGAAGTCCTCGATCATTATCGAGCACAACATAATGGAGTTTGCCAGTTTCCAATACAACAAAGAAAATCAACAAGGTAAATAAATTATAATTGGGTGAAATGTACGATACTAATAATGTTTCAAAGTTTTTATTTAATGAATTAAATAGTTCTTCAAAAAAACTCCTTCCAATACGATAGAAGCAATGCCAAAATGCACTTGATTATCGGATAAGCTAGACTACTTTCATCCAGTTAAACATGTGTTCCGCAGATGTGTCCGTTCAAATACGTAATTTTGTTAAGATATAATTTACTTTGTAACTAAAACACATATAACCATTTTACAAAAATAAGCACTCGTTGAATATGTGTTTTACTAACCACAGTGCTAATACCAGTTTGCAACCAATGACATGCTGCCACGTTAACCACGTGTGGCATGTTATTGGTTAGATGTCAGCTTTAGATAGTGTTTAGTTATACAAGCGCCCATTTTTGGTGGAAGGATTTTTTAACTACTTAGTAAAAGGAAGAAGAACTATTTTAATTTTTATTTAAGAACTATTTTAAATTTCATTTAATTATTAAAATAGTTATTCACAAAAAAAAACAGCGCTTGAAGCAGCGCTCTAGATGCCAAAACGCGTTTGATTATTATTGGATAAGCTATACTACTTTCATTCAGTTGAACATGTCTTCCACAAATGTGTCCGTATCTGTCCGTGTCTGACTTAATATATTTTGTTAAACATAATTTTCTTAGTGAGGCAAACACATATAATCATTTTACTACAAAAAATTAAACACTCGTCGAACACGTGTTTTACTAAACACTGTGTAAAATTGGCTGCTTAACCAATAAAATGCTACCACCTCAACCACCTGTAGCATGTTATTAGTTGGATGTCAATTTTAGACAATGTTTAGTTAAACAGGCGCCTTTTTTCTGAGGAAGAATTTTTTAACTACTTAGTGTAATTCATTCGTATTTTTTAATAGATTTCTCGTCACGCAGTAATGAACAGAATACCAAAAATATTGGATTTACGTTTAAAACCTTCCCATCAGCTTAAAACAATTATTTTGGAGTGTCGATACAAATTACTTTTGACGTTTATACTCGTAATATAAGTATAGTCTGAACAAATTTTTGATAACAAAAAAGCAATTTTGTTAAGAAATAATCATGTTACAATAAAATATCGGAATTAGGATTTGCAATATTTTAAATAGTATAAATAATAATGAAAATACTTATTAAGGCCCCATACTTAGTCAGCCAGAAGAGCCAATCAGCGCACTCCCCCGTTCCATGATTACTATGAAATATTGCGCTCTAAAGCAAATGTCTTAAGCGCCAAATCACTATTTTTGACACTATAAAAGTAATTTAAAAAAATATATAAAAACTGAAACAGTTATCTCTTAGGTATAATACTTATCTATGTTTATGTTAAATCTGGTGTCGATATTTTCATAATTGAAGTAGACAGATGGGTTTTGCTTTCAAAAAAGGGTTAACTTTTTGATTTTTTTCTATCGAGCAAAGTGAAATGAATCGTGTTTTGGAAACATTAGTCTTATAAAGCAGATTAATGTTAATCTTGTGGTTTTTTGTCGCCAAGATCCATAATTGCTTTGTATGAAAAAAGCAGTATATTGCTGACGTATTTTAGCATACATGGCCCCTTAATCTAGAGATTCATCTTCACCAAGAGCAGTGCAGAGGCGGACTCATCATAAAAATGTTTTTATGTTTCTGTGTCAGATATTACATTTCAGTTTTACATACATACGCCTCAAATAAACAGTATTTATTGATATTGTTATGACGGCCTTTATAAAAGTATAAAAATTCAATTCCATTCGGCTTAGTTTTACGAGAGTAAAATTCAGAGGTACATATTTTTAGTGCCGAAAAAAGTTTCATTGCTCTATGTATGCTTTATAGGCATCAATCTTATTAGGGAGAGTGCCTTTAAACATTTCCAAACATAGGCGTATACTTGACCACTCTTATTAGGATAGGTTACACGTGTATACCCTCAGGTAGCTAAATGAGCCTCTACTACGAACATTTTTGATATCGTGTCAACATCGAATCCTAACACTTGATAAATACTTATCAGTAACTTAGATATTAATTATTGAGTTATAATTTGTGAATTATTTTGTAAAATATGGAAAAAAAGCAAACTTGCTATATTTGTTTCACCGTATCTTCTCAGTGAGAAACTATAGATTTTAGATATCCAACACCTTAAGCACCCATTGTATGGCCTGCGTAAAAATGTTCTATTCTATTTTAACTTATTTCGTGTGTAGGTCTTAGCTTATTTATTTCTTTTGTCGTTGGGTAGTTATAATATGTTAATGAGTGAATTAAAATTTATTTAGACGGTTGTTAATCGAATTTATAAAACGTGAGAGTGAAATGGAGAACAATAATTAGGAAAAAAAAATCAAATTAGAATTTTAGACAGATTTGTTTTATGAGAGTATTTGAGTGGTGTTTTTGTACTCAGGTTTCTTCTTCTATAATTAATTTGCTAGCAGAGGTAGCTATTTATCGAGTATTTGACGTAGCTATTCGATATCGACAACTACTCGTGTTAGGGTCTCTGAGCAAGTAGCTAGATACTATATAACAGTAACAAACAACAATGTAAATAGAAATGGTTTCGCGTACTTTTTTCCAACGAGGTCCGGAAGTGCAACGTGCGCTATGTTTGATGTTTATCTTGTTATTTTTAAAAGCAATTTATTTAGCAAGTTCATTTAACTGAATTAACTACGGAAAAACGTTTCAGTTTTATACTAAAAATATTACCTAACAATTTGTGGTAGAAGATACACGAGGATACGTTTTTCAATATTATTTAAAGGCATATAAAATTATAACAAGAAGCGATTCAAACTGTTTCATCACCACGTCGCTATTTGATAATTCTTGTTTTGAAAGATGGCAATGCTATAGCTAACCTGAGGCCGGGATATTAGGTCGGGATATTTAGATTTTAACTGCTAACTTATCCTCCGAACCGGAACACGTCAGAGGCAAGCACTGACATTATGGCAATTTCGGGAAAGTCGCTGCGAAACTCCACTACCTAGTCAGATGTCTCTTCGGAATCGTCACCTAACTTTCTAAAAAAACATCAAAACCAGTTTCTTATTGGCTAAATAAATGCGTAAAAAACACACAAAAAATATTTAAAAATATAGTGGAAACAAGAACCTCCTCCTTTTTGGAGACGGTTTATAGAAGAATAAACATCAAGACCCAGATATTCAGACTACATCTATATGTTCAAATAATATACTTTATTATTCACTAGATGTAAAAAAGCAATTTCTTCCCCTTAGTAGATAATTTCCGATGACACCTAACTAAAGATTAATCCTCTAATAAATTACATAGTCGATTGCATATCCATCGACTAAGTAGAGTATGCTGAGAGAAAGGCAAAATTGTAATTCTTTATTCGCTAAGAATTTATACTTTACTGTACAGTAGCTTAGGTTTAAATGTAAGAAATGAAATCTAGTGTGAACTCAGATGCATGTGGAGTACGTTTAAGTGAATAAAAAAATATGTAACTAGAGGTCAATGACAGAAACAAAAAATATGAAGTCAAATATCTTTCATACGTCGTCGTTTTTATTAAAAAAGTGGCGTGATCTGCAGCAGAGCGTACTTGATAAATACAGATCAGTTATTTTTTAAAATGCTGTACCTTATACTAGTATAGCGTACATATGTGGAGTATAGCTGTACCTGAGCTGGAATATGAAATAATTCGTATTGAAAGTGGCTCTGCTGGGAGCATACTCTATAGCAGACACACCTGAAACTTAAACTCGGAAACTGATATATTTGATATTTATGTCAATTTTTAAATTGCTGTACCGATGCTTCTTACAGTGTTTGTGTAGAAAAATATCATTTCTAGTTACTAGTTCTAACTATTTTAATCAATTTATATGTACAAAGAAAACTGTTACCTGTTATTTTTTAACCAAATGTCTTTTATTGTATTAAATTTCTCGATATCAGAAAAAATGAACGAAAGTCATGATTGTAAAATCAAGTTCAACCAAGATAGAAGGGATCGTTCCGTTTATTCCGATAAATTCGTAATAAGTCGTTTAGGGGGAGATTTTCGATGGCCGGGAGAGAGTGAAAAATTTGGTCTTATGTAAAATTTTGAACGGACAGCTTTACCACTTTAGTAATAATAATATTTAGTAATAATATTTAGTAATAATTCTCTATGTAGATTACATTTCAAATTGTTTTTCTGTTATACATCTTATTTTATAAAAGTTTTGTTTTCACAAAAACTTTTCATTAAAGAAGTTATAATCTTATACAATTTTATAATCAGGACTATATTAATTTTACAAATGATATATAATTTAGTATCAGCTTAGTCCAAAACCGTCTACAGATTATAAAGATGTATTAAGTAATGATAATAAGAGAATTTGCGAAAGTTATTTCGCTTATGTAAACTCATTAAAATTCATTGTGGTACAATACGGACAGAAGAGCCTAATAAAGGTGTATATGGGTGCTGATTAGAATGACAAAGTGCCCATTTGTGTGAGACCGTAGCGCTCAGGTTTCGATGTTGATAAGGCACGGGTTCGCACTATCTAGATTGCTTTTTATCTATGCGGCTCGACCTCGTTTAAGCAGCACTTACCTGGATTTTTCTACGAAAACGTAATATTGGTTTAGTAACCTTGGAAGATTAATGTGACCTCAATGTCTGCAGATCCTAGGATAAGTTTTGTGCTTAATAAATGATAGGTGATAAAACACAAAAGTTTTGGCGGGCTCAAGAAAAAAGATGGATGTAGTTTTTTCGTAAGTAAGGAAGTAAATAGTTAGCGGGATCAAGAGAAAAGATAGATGCAATTTTTAAAACTTAAAAGTTTTGTGTTTTATCCCCTGTCATATATTAAACACAATTTTATAAAGGATGCAGTTGTTTTGTAATAATTGAATTTCGTGTACACGTTAAGAAATAACTAGTCAATTTTTAATGACATTTGCTTCAATAAAGTACACTGGTGAGGTCTTTTTAAGAAATAAGTGTATCGAAATCAGACAATAACTTGATACAACAGATTAAAGCTAAATAATGGCAAATGCTAACGCTCATGCCAATAACTAGAAAAATAAACACAAAACCGTTGGCGAGGTTTGTCACCTATCATGTTGGGGTATTAAGTCACGGCTAGTCGCGAAGTAGTGAAAAAACATTGTTCAAAGATTTAACAGTAAAAGCGCAACAGATAGACAGACAGTCAGGCAGATAGACTTTTAATTTATAGTATTAGTAAGGAACTACGGATTTCAATTTTCGCAAATTGAAAAATATCATCATGGCAACACTTGAAACCGCCACTTTCATCGTACGACGAAACATAATTCATAGTGTCTCAGTCTTATAATTATGATAACACGAAATTCTACATGCCAAGATGAACTCTCACGTAACTCTGCATATTTTGTGGATAATCTGATTTAAAAAGTATATCAGTATCTTCAAAATCCCCGAAGAGTTACGCACAGGTTACAATGTTTTTTTATGAGATAACACTAACGATAAAACATTTCAATAGCCCCCAACAAAATCTACTTTTGAATTTAAGGAGTTGAATTAGTAGCTCAAATGGTTAGAATATTAGTCGGCTTGAGACCAAAGATCAGGTTCAAATCCAGTCTGAGGTGAAAATTTTCGCCCTTCAAAATTTATCCCAAGAACAGGGTAAGTGCTAAAATTAAAATACCTTGAAAATCAACTTGATAAAGTTGTGATTTCCCAGACAGACACACAGAAAAGTCAAACACATAACACCCCTCGTTTTCTTTCGAGGTTTAAAAAGAGAAAACAACACATTTTGACTAACCGTGGGATCGAATCCGGATGTCATATAGTCAAGAGCACGAGACCACAAAGTCTATTAGCAGGCAATCTGACTTAAATAGTTCAGCTAAGAATTACATTTATCAATCATCCATAAAAATAGCATAAAAATTGTAAATTGAAACAATAGCTTTCGATGTTATTCCACATTTCTATTAACGAAATGTCACTTGCAATATACATTTGATTGTAAGAATACCGAACAAAAAGACAGAATTAATTACTTTTCGCAATAGCCACAAGCGTTTCTAGGTATGTTGAATTATTTTCATATAAAATACGACTACATTTAGAAATTCAGAGAATAATAAAGATGTGAATTGAACTTTTTATGTGTAAATATTACTTCAACAATTAAAAAAATACGAACATGTTTTGAGTTACAGACATTTCTTTGCAAACTTATTAGTTACTAGTCAAATAAGCGATTTATAATGTTAGTTGGAATTTATAATAAAGTCCAAAAGACAGCTTAAGGCATATTTCCTTTTAGTTTTATTATGTACTAGCGGCCCGCCCCGGCTTCGCACAGTTATGAAATATATATAAACCTTCCCCTTCAATCCCTTGATCTTTAAAAAAAACGCATCAAAATCCGTTGCGTAGTTTTAAAGATATACAAAGGGACATAGGAAGCGACTTTATTTTATATACTATGTAGTGACACGTACAGATTTTCCCCGTGTTGGTCCCGGCTCCTGTGCAGAATAGACCAACTGCCTTCCTATATAATTAACATAATCATACTTATTTTTGATCAGTCTCCTGAGTCACACTTTTTAATAAGTAGTTAATTTACTACATAAAATAATAAAAAATAAATAAAAAAAGTAAAAAAAAGGAAAAATTATTTGTTTGTCTGCTGGAGCTTAGAAAAGATTCACCGTGTAATGGTCCGGGCTCCTTTGTGGAATAGACCATATTCTGCCTTCCTGCCAGGCACCTCGTAAAAGGCGAGCATAGGCTTGCCATAACTAACATCGTGACTTCTGAGTAGGTAGAGTTGCCACCGTCTTACCTATTCCCGCCGCCACAACGTCAGTGCTAGCCGTTGACATGTTCCGGTTTGGGGGATAGCGAGCCGGTGAACTTGTTTTTGCTCGAGGCCTAACATCCCGGCCACAGGTGGGCAATGCACCCTTATCACCTTTGGTGTCTCTAGGCCGCGCGAATTTCTTGCCATCAGGAAATCCGTCTGCCTTTCAATATCATAAAAAGTCTATACTTCTACACTAATATTATAATGTAAAGTTTCCAACTTTGTTTGTTTGTAAGGTAATCTTCGAAAACATTGATTTGATTTTTAAAAAAATAATTAACTGAAAGCCACTATTCAGAGGTGATATAGGACATACTTAATTATTGTTGAACTACAAAATCAAAGTATCTTCACGCCCTTATGGGCTTCGGGGCTATCCCCGAAGGGGTACACGACTAGCCGAAGACACTAATTCTGGCAATGTGATAGGTGACAAGCCTATCGTCAACTGGGCACACATTATCGCCACCACAGAGGCTATCAGAAAATCGGTGACAAATAAATAAATAAATATCCCTGGACAAGTTACACAAATTGAATCTAACCCCAAAGTTAGCAAATTATATGATTGTGTTATGGCTGTTAGTCAACGATTCTAATTGTACATAGAAATACTTAAATAGATACCAGAATAAATTTAATAAACACCTAGACCCGGAAATGCAGACATCTAAATGTTCATCACACAAATGCCTGCCCCCGTCGGGAATCGAACCCGAGCCTCGTGGATGATCGGTGTAGTTAGGCGTGTACGCTAGCCACTCGACCAAAATTAAAATTAAGTAAAAGACAATTTGGAGAACATGTCATGCTTTTAGCCCAACTGACTTCTTATCTCACGGAGCAGTTTATACCCTCGCCCGAAGCAGTCGCGAAACTGCGGCTTTATTTCAAAAATTCACGAAATTGGTAATTTTCGCGATCACATAGCCGTTCCGGTTGAAATCCTCGGTTGCAAGCTTGTACGAATCTACCGGGCGGGCTATCGCTGCCGCGGGAACCGCAAACAATCGCGGTCGCTGCGGGTGTAAAACGCGTGGTGAAATGTACTCGCACTTTTAGCATATAAATCTACTTTCTACAGAGCCTGCGGGCCCGCAACCGCCGCCAGTTTAACGCAACTTTCATACCCAAAAATAAAAAAAAAAGTTTGCTATGTTTTTTATTCGCCCAAATCATATGCCACTAGTTGCCTTATATCTGAATGCCTTTAGACTTACTTTCAAATTATACGGGTTATACTTTTTCAAGTAAACTTTATACAAATTCGGATTTGCTATGTATGGAAGTCTCGCCTCTTGTTACGTAGTATTTATATACTCTTTGACTACCGCGAGCGCGAGTAAAACCGCCCTGTGAGTTCTTAGGCTATGTACTACATAGAGATTGCAATCTCGTGGTTAGAGCAAGTCAAAATTATACAACTCTGAATCCACTGTTAATCTTTTATAATTTTTAGCATAATCATCGTCATGCGCTCTACCTAAAAATATAAGTCTGGTCTGAATACGTTCGTTTGAGTACGATATTCACGAACATGGCTTGTAAAAAAATTGATCTGAAAGGGACAATGTTGACCAAGTCTACAAAATCTTTGATGTATTTGAATAAAATAATGTAAAAATATAGGATTTGAAGTATTTTCACGCCCATATCCCCAAATAGGTAGGCAGAGGCACAACCAGGACACCCACAACTAGCCAAAGATACTAACTCCCACAATGTGATAGGTAGCAAGCCTATCACCCACCGGACACAAATCCTATCCCGAGCAACATTTTTTTTATTAGAAAATTGGAAAAACCCTATTATCTTTTTGTTGCCCGACCCGGGATTCGAACCCGTGACCTCATGCAGTCAAGTCCAACAACTGAACCGCTAGACCACAGAGGCAATTGTAATCATATAGAAAAAGTTGCAAAACTTATTTGTTGATTTGTATTGTTTAATTTTTTTACAGGAATATTTAAAACGTGCTTTTACCCAGGTCAAGTGTGATAAGAACTTCAAAGAACATTTTATTTTATTAGTAAACTGGTTGTTTCTCGACAAATTAACAAAAAACTTATTATTTTATTTAGTTATGTGGCGAATGTCCTAAAATTAATTCCAAAACCATCCGATTTTGTGCTCGACAAGTCAAACAATTTTTAATTGCAATTAAACGAAGGCTCTGGAATTGATGAGGGTCTAAAATCCATTCAAAATTATTATTTTCGTTCGTTTGCAAATCATAAAAAACAAAAATCAGTGGAATTATTAAAATTCTGTACTACAAACGAATTTGAATAAGAACTAAATAGTCTTTGTCTTTACTAATTGAAGGTAAAGGTTTTTCCTGCTACTACCAATACTATCTATACAAATTAATAAAATTGGAGTGTCTGTTTGTAATGTTTAAAAATACCTTTTTTATTCATTTTTTGTATGTCTGTTTCAGCTAATGACTGAAATGGCTGAGCCGATGTTGACGGGATTTTCACTGGCAGGTAGCTGACGTTATAAGGAGTTTTTGAAGAATAGTAAATGAATTTTTTTTTTTTCAATTCGAAGCAGATTCGAATGAAGTTTAGGACACTGCTAGTAATATATAAAACTCTCATAACAATGCAATGGTGAGTTCGAACTCCCCCGAAACACGTGTCTTACGTAGCTTACGTGGCAACGTGGCCTCGTTGTACCTCTGCCTTCTTCCTTGGAATACAGTAGTGAAGAAACTTATTTTACTAAATTACAACTAGCGTGCGATGAGGTCGTCACATCCCGACGCTGTATCACTTTAAATTAGGTTTGTTTTCTGAAAATTTAAAAGAAAGTGCAAGCACTTACTTGTCCTTTGCACTTTATTGTACTGTAAACATTTTATAGCCGGTCCTCAGTTTTAGAGGAAACGAAAAGTGGTAGAGATGGCTCATAAAAGGCTTTCTTAACTCCCGCATTATTAACTTTTACAAGCTGTTCGCCATTGTTTCCGGGTGCTTGTGTAAAATTTGCACGTTTTTGTCTCGAGAGTCCGGAATATATTTCAAGCGTTTATTTGCAGACGGCGACATCTTAAAGAACGCCTGTAAACGTTTTCAATTTTAATTTCAATTATTCAAAGAATAACATTAAAATAAATGACTAGGCGGTAGAGTTTTGCAGCGACTCGCCCAGATTGGTACCACCACCATACCTATTCCTGCCGTCATAACGTCAATTCTTGCCGTTAACGTGTTCCGATTGGGAGTGTAAGGTAGCCGGTAAGCTTACTTTTGCTCGAGGTCTAACATCCCTACTTCAGGTTGGAAACGCACCATTACCACCTTTGGTTTCTCTATGCGTCTTACCACTAGGAAATCCGTCTGCTTGTTTGCCTTACAATATTTTACAAAAAATACAATATATTGGCTGATTTTCCAAAGGTCTTTAACGGCCAGTTTTTAATGGACAGTCAAACAAGAGACAATGTTTATTAAGGCCCCATACTTAGTTAGCCAGAAGAGCCAATCAGCGCATTCCCCCGTTCCATGATTACTATGAAATATTGCGCTCAAAAGTAAATGTCTTAAGCGCCAAATCACTATTTTTGACACTATAAAAGTAATTTGAAAAAAATATAAAAACTGAAACAGTTATCTTTTAGGTATAATACTTATCTATGTTTATGTTAAATCTGGTGTCGATATTTTCATAATTGAAGTAGACAGTTGGGTTTTGCTTTCAAAAAAGGGTTAACTTTTTGATTTTTTTCTATCGAGCAAAGTGTTTTTTTTTAAAGTAAATCTTGTGTATTTTTGTCGCCAAGATCCATAATTGCTTTGTATGAAAAAAAACAGTATATTGCTGACGTATTTTAGCATACATGGCCCCTTAATCAGTTGACAAGATTCTGAACGTTTCAAATATTGTGGGTTCTAACTGGCAGTTAAATTTTCTGAGTGGCGAATAGATTCGTCTGTCTCCTTACATGGCACTTTTGTTTGTTATCTTTCGAAATAATTAAAGTCTTTTATAGAAAAACTACCTGACCCGGCAGACGTTGTTCTGCTGTTTTATTTTAATGTTATTTTAGAGAGATTGGGCTGAGTCACCCAAGTTAAGTCCACTTAGCGGTTTTAAGAATAGATAGTAGCCGATTCTCAGACCTACTGAATATGCGTATAAAATTTGGTGAAAATCGGTAAAGCAAACGGCTTTACGCAGGAGTACGGTAACTAAATTGTGACACGAGAATTTTATATAAAAGATGAATCCCCATTTCTCTTGGTCATCGCATCAAGCGTGAACTGGGGGCTGATCCTGTATCTTTTATTGATGATAACTGGGTAAATTGTACATCAAATAGCTGTCAAATGACGTATTTTATATTTGCTGTCTCCTGTTACCAATAGAAATACAATAGAGATAGCATATACAAAACACGACATTTGACAGCTATTTGATGCAATCTTTACCTAGTGATCAGTACCAAAAAGATACGAATAGACCCGCTGATGTGGCAATTTTGCAAATTATTTTTTATGTTAGTAAGTCAGAAGAAGAATGACATGAAAAAAAAACGATATTCATAGTTAGGATAGGGCAACGTCCGTCGGCTCCATCTTTGTTTGATTTTTAATCTCATAAGTATCTTTACGCCCATACCCCCGAAGAGGTAGGCAGAGGCACAACCATGATACCCATGACTAGCCATATACACTAAGTCCACAATGTGATAGCTGGCAAGCCTATCGCTTACCAAACACTCATCCAATCCCAGGTAAACTTATTATGTTTAGAAAATTGAAAAACAATTTTTTGCCTGACTCGGGGATCTAACTCGGGGCCTCAGAAGCCTGACGCTGGATTTTCCACCGATCACATTTTGGACTATAAAAATACATTAGGCTAATCGTGAGTGCCCTGGTTATACATTTGCCTAGTTTTTCGGTAATACTGGCGTATATATTCTTTTAAATTAAATAACTAATTATATAAATAAAAAAATTAATATGAAGAATAATTAAATAATATTTTTTAAAGAGAAGCAACAAGATACCTTTATAAATGCTTAGTTAAGCAACAATATTAAGTAGTGCAATCTGTTCGCCGCTGTTTCCGGGAGTCACATAATCTGCACGTTTCCGTTTTAAGGCTTAAGAAATCCTTTGAGCCGAGATATAAGCGGGGTTTTGTAGATATTGCGAATCAGCTGACTCATTATGAGCAAGCAATATATCTCTTTTCATCATCTATGCTATAAATATATACATCGAAATAAATTAAGTTTATTCTGGTATCTATTTAAGTATTTCTATGTACATTAGTATCGTTGACTAACACCCATAACACAAGCATATAATTTGCTTAATTTGGGGTTAGATTCAATTTGTGTAACTTGTAAAGGGATATTTATTCATTTATTTATGTATTTGATATTATCCATCGTCGGTGCTTGGTAAAACTTCCAAATGTTAAAGTTTTTTTAAAATGAAGAAACACTTATACTATTTCACGTTTCACTTATAATTTATTATTTTATAAACATCTATTTTATTATTACTATAACAATAATATAAAATATATTATATATAATAATATTGTTATTATAACTTTTATTATTTTATATCATCTTATCTATTCTGTAGTTTCACTTATAACAGCATCATCTGGGCTAAAACTTAAACTACTAAACAATATTTTTGATTGCAAACACATTCATAAATATCTTCACATCAAGTCCCTTACGGTGTAGGCAGAGAGTATCGAGTGCAAAACTTCACGATCCTGACATCCGGTTTCGGTTTAAAGGTCTTTTTTGAGAACAATATAAAGAAAAATAAAGTTTGTTAATAATAGTCCGGTAGGTAGTTAAAATATAAAACACCAATTTAAAGACGGTAGTTGGAGAATGCGAGCTCGCTGTTACACTAGCAATAGATGGTACAAATAGCAAGCGTTTATTATGCAATAGCAATATTATTATTATTATTGTAAGTCTTTAATCTTTTTTTAAAAATACTAAGCGAGCTTGCTTCTTTGACATTATCTGGAAGTCTATTACACAGTTGTGCTCCCTTGAAAGTCAATGTATTTTTACCATAATTCGTTCTTACTTGGGGTAATATTATATGGTTGACGCGGCGAGTTGCATATTTTAGTGTTTCTCCTTTTCTAGTAAAAGTAATGTGTGACTGGAAAGATTGATGAATAATTATGTATATGAGTATACATGTATTATATGTGTATAGTTGTTTAATGTTCATAAGTTTTGTGTTTTTATATATTGTTTTAGACGGAGTTAAATAGTCGTAATTATATAATTTAACGATTTTGTTTTGCAATACTTGTATCGGATATATATTGGTTTTAGACCATTACCCGCATTACCCCAAATCTCAATAAGATAAAGTAAGTGAGACTTTACTAGAGTGTTATAGATTAGTAGGCGAACTTTTTGTGGTATATCCTAACAATACTGTGCAATGATCCGATTATCGATGAGAGCTTTGATTTTATTTGTTCTATGTGTGATCGTCAGGTTAATTTACTGTCAAGCCACGAACCAAGGTATTTTTCTTTATCAGTTTTGTGTAAGATTTCCCCATAGATTTTTAAATTGTCATGGTTAGCCATTTTATTTTTAGCACTAAAATTAATATATGACGTTTTTGCAATATTTATTGTGAGCAGATTATAGTGAACCAATTTTGTAAAATTTTTAGGTCTTCTTGAGCACATTTAATGGTTTCATTTAAATTTTGTCTAAAATAAAATAAACACGTATCGTCTGATGGAAACTATTTAAAATTAAAAATGTTCTATTTTTTCATTCAAATGGCTAAACTGATTTTAATTATAAAAACACATAAAAAATTAAAAAAAATATACGATCTCACACCAGGATTTAATGGGAGAACTTTTTCTATATACTTATAATAAACCCGTAGAAATGTGGATTAAAAATATTTGAAAAAAATAGGTACAGATGACTTAAATTTAACTGTCTGTATCATGAACGCGATCCACGTGTAATCTACTGGACCCATAGTGATGAAATTTAGGTGGTGGGTATTCTATGTTCTGAAGAAGGTTTTAGGATATAGTTAGTCCCGTTGACTGAAGAGGTTTCCATGGGAAAGGGATAAAAGTCAATATGAAAATTGGACTTCAATTCATTAACGCGTAGTCTAATTAATCTGCTATTTTTTTATTAAGTATTCACTTTTTTAATTAATTTATTCGTTTCTTGATTATACTACAATACCGTTATTTATTTCACATGATAAGTTCTGTAGTTTGGATAATGCAGACAAAACAACACAGTACAAAGTAACCAAATAACTATAAATCCTGTGCCTTTACCATGAGTTGGTATCGGTAAGTTATATGTCGAAATCTGTGATACTTTTAGTTTAAAAATGTGTTTCTCTTAATTACCAATAGAGGCGCTGTTCAAAATTTTCATACAAATAATTTACAGAGACGGTAGCGAGTATAGTGAACTTGACAAGCCGTTTACTCATGGTAAGGGCTCTGTATATATAGAAGCATCAAAAATTGTTGTACATATATAGCATAAAAAAAATTCTCTAATAATATGTACGTATTTAACTAGTACTTATATTTGTTATTTTAAAATCAATTAATTGCATGTTTAAAATTTGTTTTGTTTTATTTAGTAAAAAAAAAAAATTACGCCCATATCCCCGAAGAGGTAGGCAGAGGCACTACCAGGGCACCCACAACTAGCCAAAGATTATTTAGTATTTTAATAAATTACAAACAATTTTAATGCTTTATAAGAACTGAACAAGTTAAGAAGATTGTTGCCTCTGTGGTCTAGCGATCCAAGTGTTGAACTTGATTTCACGAGGTCCCTGGTTCGAATCCCGAGTCTGACAACAAAAAGGAAATGTGGTATTTCCAATTTTCTAAAAAAAAATGTTGCTCGGGATTGGATAATATGTGCCCGGTTGGCGATAGGCTTGCCACCTATCACATTGTGGGACTTAGTGTTTTCGGCTAGTCGTGAGTGCCCTGGTTATGCCTCTACCTATCTTTACGGGGATATGGGCGTAAATATACTTACTTACTCAAGTAAACAAATTAAGTTGAATAAGAATAACCTAGACCAGAAGACAGCAACGCACCTGCAACATCTATGCTGCCTTAGGCCACGGTTATTTCTTACCATCAGGAGAGCTATGTGCTTGATCGCTATCTTATCATATAAAAATCTGATTCTATATAATCAGATGCAACTTATCCATGTGTGCAAAAATGTAATCCCCGTATGGGGCTTTAGTGTTTCCAATCATGAAAGATTAAATATTCAATAGAAGGTTTAGGAAGCGATTATACATAACGATAGAGGGAAATTTTAGATATTAGGGTTGGTATTAAAGTATTACAGTTTTTTCTTGCTTGTTTTAATTATAAATAGTGGTCTCACTGGTTGCCCAGTAGTCGATATTCATATAATTCTACCTAATATATAAACATAAATAAATAACGCGTCAGATAAAAAAAAAATGTGTGTATTTATTAGTGTACATATTCACGACAGAACAAAATTCACGACAAATGCAGTATGAAATTCGGCGAAAACCTACAGTAGTTTTTTATGGGGCGTAACTAGAGGTCAATGAGCGTGACGGAGAAATGTGACGACAAATTTCTCTTTTATCTCGATAAAAAAGTTTTACTTAAAAATGGTAAGTTTAGTAGAAATTTTGAAAATTTAATAAAACATACCGACAATTATCAATTTTATGTAGCTATTAATTGGTTAAGATAAGAAAGCGTCTGTCGTGTAAACTAGTTCATTGCCTAAGTATGACATTAAATAACTAAAGCCTTATTATTTATAAAAGACGTTTTCTCCATATTGGTCCAGGTCCTCTGAGTAGAATAAACCAAATGTTGACTATGACTTGTCAATCACAACAATCGAGCACATGTTTAATAGGTCATTACCAACAAGATTTTTCTACCTTATCTATTCCTGCCACCACAACTTCAGAGCTTGCCGTTGACGGGCTCCAGTTCGGAGGATAAGGTAACCGGTAAACACATTTTTGCTCGAGGCCTAACCACCTGGCCTCAGGTTGGCAATGCACAATTACCACCATTATTGTCTCTAGGCAGCGTGAATTTATTACCATCAGGAAATCCGTCAGCTTGTTTGCCTTCCAATGGTAAAATAAAACATTAGCGTCAGAGCGGTGTGCAGAAACTTACCTGGTCTTTACTTACTTACAGTTCTTTGTTGTGCCAATAATAGGTAAGGCAGGGATCCCACTCCTTACCCATTTTAAGTGAAATAATGGTGGTGATTCTGTTGTGCATAAACTAAACCTATTTTAGATTCATGCTATCCTTTTCAAATGAAAGGAAAACAAAGAAATGGATGCTTTCCATTTTTTTTAACAGTTTCTTTTTTTTGGTTTGGCTGGAAGAAATTTCTTTAGGTAGAGATAAGTTCGCCTTTTGTGCATTTTTATTTCCCATGTATTTTGTGTATTTTTGTTTTTTGTGTGCATAGAGTGTTAAAAAAAGGAGATGGAACATTTTAGACATTTCAAATTAGTTCGGATATTTATAAATTGTGACATTTTTAATCAAGTTTTCCGAGATATAGAATAAACATCTATAGAAATGCGTATAGTAGTACGATGTATGGTCGATGAGTAGTACTATTTAAATTATGCGCTTTGGCTATATTCGTCAAGCTTCGGAAATACGAATGTATTTTAAAGATATCTATTTAAAATTGTTATTACATAAATAATCATTTCGCTTACATTTAGATTAGGTCAGCTAATTTAAAAATAAAAGTACAAAGTGCAAAAAAAAAGAGTAAAAAGTAAAGCCGAAGCGCAGTTTCGCAGCGACTTGCCCGGATTGGTACCACCGCCTTACCTATTCCTGCCGCCACAACGTCAATCCTTGCCGTTGACGTTTTCCAGTTCGGAGGGTAAGGTAGACGGAAAACTTATTTTTGCTCGAGGCCTAACATCCCGACCTCAGGTTGGCAACGCACCATTACCACCTTTGGTGTCTCTAGACGGCGTGTATTTCTTACCATCAGGAAATACGTCTGCTTGTTTGCTTCCTATATCATAAAAAAAAACAGCCATTGAAAATGTTCCAGTCCAAAGGTAAGCTGGTCTATTAAATATTTAAGGTCTATTGTGTAGACCTAACGAATCGGCAAAAAGCCGAAAACTAACTTGTATGGGGTATCAATATTTATAAACAGAAGGTAATAAAATATTGATTAAATTAATCACTCTTTATTGAGCTCGTGCGTTTGTTTGCGGTTCTTCGCTGCTTAATTGGAAAACGTTGTATAATATTCATATATCCCAACATCTACAATGTGAAAACTTGAAAAACTTTTTTTCAAAATCAAACGAAATTTAAGACTAATAGACAAATAATTATCGATAAAAAACAAGTTTCCAAAAATAATAATGTTTTTTTTATCGCATCTATAAAGTATAAAAAGCATTTTTTTAATTAGTCTCATTTGGCAGCTATTTGATTAAAATAAAATAATTTGAAACACAAAATCTTGAAATATCAGAAATTTGTGACATTTTGTAAAGTTATTGTAATTGACTTCTTGGTAACTTTAGAACTAGGCCTTTGAGGTACATATATTTGCATATTATATCAAAGTTCATGATTTTTTATCGATAATTATTTGTCTAGTATCGACACAAACAAAAAATGAATAACGTGTGTGTCAAAGTGTTTATAATGTGTGTAATATATTTATTTTTTTTATACAAGAGGAGGCAAACGGGAAAGTGGGTCACCTGATGGAAAGTGATCACCGCCGCCAACGGACTTTCGCAACATCAGGATCACAGATGCGTTGCCGACCTTTAAGGAATGAGTACGCTTCTTGAAGGTCCCTAAATCATAATTGCTTGGAAATACCACCCTCGGTAACTGATTTCACAAAGGTGGTAAAAAATGTCTTCGGAATCGCACAGTTGTAGATCGCCACGCATCAAGATAATGGGCATGATACTTTAAACTCTGTCGCGAAGTCCGAAGGTGGAAATGAGCGGTTGGAATTAAACCAAACAACTCCTCAGAACATTCCTCATGATAGATGCGGTAGAAAACATTGAGGGACCCAACATCTCTACGCAGCGCCAAGGAATCAAGCTGATTGGTAATTGCCCGGTCATTGACAATTCGAATTGCTCTACGTTGAATGCGGTCAAACGGAAGGAGCTGGTACAGGGGAGCCCCTGCCCAGAGTTGAGAACAGTACTCCATATGAAGCCGAATTTGCGCTTTGTATAGTTGTAAGCGATGGGTCCGCTTGAAATGTTGTCTCGCTTTACTGAGCACACCAAGTTTATTAGAGGCTGTTTTAGCATTCTCCTCCAGATGACCACGAAATTGAACATCACTCGAAATGTCAACGCCGAGTATACCAATACAGGCTGTGGCAGTTAGGGAAAAGCTCTCAAATCGAGAATATGCGACGAAGGGAATATTTTTAGCGGAAAACGCGCAAACTTGTGTCTTGCTAGGGTTAAATTGCACCAGATTTTGTTGGCCCCAAACAAAATTTCAGACAGAAAGTTGTTAACTTTAGTCACAAGTTTGTATGCTTAAATCTTCAAAACCACGCAACGGATTTTGATGCGGGTTTTTTAATAGATAAAGTGATTGAAGAGGAAGGTTTATATGTAAATTTGATACCCTTGCAAAGCCGGTACGGGCTGCTACTACTTACATAAAAAACAATATATCTTCAGATCATTCTTGGTATTTATAGTCAGCGGGTATTTTAAAATATATATTACAAGTAAATTTACACCATAATATTAAAACTAGCTGTCTGTTTCCGCTTCGCTTGGGGGGTATTTTTTATTAAAAATTGAGATGTAAGCTATCCAATTTTTCAAGTTGTATCAAACTGCACACGGTGTGCAAATTTAATTGAAATCGGTTAAGTAGTTTTGGAGTCAATTGCGGACAACCAACGTGACAGGTAATTTATATACATATACATAAATTATATATATTAAGACATAAATAATGTGTGTATCAAAGTGTGCATAATATGTGTAATAATGCCTACAAACTTATTTTTTAAAATATATAACAGCTTTAGTTCCGCAATCATTTTTGGTATTTACAGTGAGTGTATTTTTGATATTTAGAAAATCCATCCACTTATTTAACTTTTATCGTCTTGAAAATATAAATTTAGTCGAAAAAAAATAGAGATGAAAAGATATTAAATATCAGTCATTTAATTTTGTAACTTAACTACCCTTGATATTGCTCGTTTGAACTGATAAGTCGACTGAAATATTATCTGTGCTATCAAGTACTGTTACATTTTGTCTTTATAGGAGACGCGAAAAATATTTGAGATATTTAAGTTATTTTTAATGACTTTGAGAAAAGGCTTCAAAAAGCTTTTAATATCGAATTCGTAATTAAATATCTCCATCGTTTAAAGTAGGTATCCTTTGATTGGGAATCTTAATCTTATCTCCGTGTTGGTCCAGGCTGCTTTGCAAAATAGACCATCTGCCTTCCTGTCAGGCAGCTCGTAAACGGCGAGCATCGGCTTACCGTCACTAACACCGTGACATCTGACTAGGTGGTAGAGTTTCACATCGACTCTCCGAATCGCCCAGATTGGTACCACCGCCTTACATATTCCTGCCGCCACAACGTCAATCCTTGCCGTTGACGTTTTCCAGTTCGGAGGGAGGGAGGGAGGGAGGGAGGGATATCTTAATTTTGCTCGAGGTATAACATCCCGGCTTCTGATTAACAACGCACCATTACCACCTTAGGTTTCTTTAGGCGGTGTGAATTTCTTAACATCAGAAAATCAGTCAGCTTGTTTGCCTGCCAATATCATAAAAAAATGAAAACAAGATATTAGTAAGAAGAAACGGAGATGAGCCCAGTTTTTAAGCCTGGGTCACATACTCGTAGTTCATTCAAAGCAATCCAAGTTTACTAAGGAGAAAACTATTCGACCTAGCTAGCATACCCACTCTTGGATTTGCCTTCGAATACGTGCTAAGCTCATGTACTAAAACAGAATAGCCCTTTCATTTCGTACCAATATTATGTGAGATTTACTAAAAGTTTTGATCCACCATTTTGTGGCCGTGGCTATTTTCATTTGCTAATTAAAATATCTACGGATTACGTCTCGCAGAAAAATCAAGTCAAAATTCAGTTTCCCGATTTGTCAATCACTAAAATTTAAAAAAAAATACGGACTCTTTTGTAGAACTACAAAAAGGAATAATTCCCTGCATACTTCGTTCTAATAAAACTCAAAAGTTTGTCGTGGCACGGCAATGTAATATATGAGTACCCTGGTGGCAGCATTTTCGATGAAAGCTCCTAATAGGCTTTATTTTTCGACGACATATTCGATATTTCAATTAATCAGCAAAAAATATTAATTGATTATATGTACCATTTTTGTCAGATATCACTTTATCTAATTTTAGAAACCGTTTAAAATCTGTTCAGTTTTTTGAATTTAATGATAACAGAAAAAAATATATAAATATATAATCACTAATGATTGTAAACATGCTTATATTTAGAACCTTCATAAATATTCAAAATCTTATAAACTTAATGGTCACCTATCTACCTTGTAACCTCAATGTCGAATCGTTAATAATGCGATTGTTATCTTTGACATTTGTTTCAATGTCCCTTGGAATTTACACGCGATTTAAGGGCAGCGGATATCTGGCAATGTAATATCATTTTTTTCATTTCTCGCCTCTGTGCCTCTGTGGTATAGCGGTCTACATTTGGCAAGGTCCCAGGTTCTATACTGGCAATAAAAAAATTGATTTTTTTTCAAATTTTAGAAAATACGTTTATATTGATTAAAAAAAACTCGGCCCAGACATTTTCTCTAATTTTGGAATGGATTTTGGGTTGGGCAAAAAAGAGAAAATGGTTTTCAATGGTTTACTAATACCAATGTTGCCCGGCATTGAATATATGCCGGGTTGGCAATAGGCTTCCTAGCGATAGGCTACCTATGACATTGTGGGACTAGGTGTCTTTGGCTAATTGCGGTTGTCCTGGTTGTATCTGCCTATATGTTCGGGGATACGTGCGTGAGGATATTTCATTTAAATTATAAAACCGTCGCTAAGCGAAACGAAATTCTCAGATATTCTTAAACCAGATGTTCCGAGGGAAGACTTCGAAGTTCTAACTCTAAACGGAACATAAAACAATCGACCGCTTGTGGAATAATTTAGCTTTCTAAACTACCTATTCTACAAGTATCCTAGTATTTCACGGTGCAGTCTGCCAGGTTCATGGTGCACTTTTTCCTTCAATCGTGAAGTCGTTTATTCTCAGAGTAAACACATAAATATCTCTGGACAAATTGCACAAGGTGCTTGGGTTTAGGGGTGCTAGCCAACGACACTTACACACATATATACTTAAGTAGATACTGGAACAAATGTAATAAACACCCAGACCTGGAAATACAGATATTGTTGTCCGTTATACAAGTGCCTGTCCCTGTTGGGAATCGAACCCGACCCTTATGGTTCATGATCGGTAGAGTAAGGTGTGTACTAACTACAACCACTCAGCCAATGAGGCGGTCAAATGAGGAAAATAATCAAAACTATAAAATTAACTTAGGGGATAAATCAAGATTTCAACGAAGCGGTCAAAGGGTGGCAATATACTAAGAGAATCTTTAATGTTTATAAGCGCCTATTATTTCTTACATACATAAATACCTTCAAGCCAAGTATTTCGCCTAGTAGGCCGAGAATATCGAGTACCGAGCTGCTGTCGATTTGTCGTTTATACTATAACATTGTAAAAAGGAACGATTTAAATTTTTGTTTCAAGATTAAATAAGGTCCAAAACTAATGGACCGATTAGATTTCTTTTACTGTTGGAAGCCGTCACTATCCCTGACGAAAGTAGGCTACGTTATTGGAAGGAAAAAAATAAAGCTAGAAATATGTCCACCCGTGCGAACCCGGAACGGACTACTGGGTTTTATATACTGGGTTACATCTAAAGAAATAGCTAAATTTAAAAAAAACGGTTCGGAATCGATAACTATTTCGATATCTGAAAAACTAAAAATTAAAAAAACAATTCATCATTTTTATTCGACGCAAAATAATATAAATTGGTTTCAACTTAATCAAAGCATAAAATAGGTTTCCAACGACCGCAGTCGCATTCGCAGGTTGGTGAATACATGACTCGTACTAGGTACGACCTAGAGTGACTAAATGACACAGTATTAACGCGGACTTTACATTGTCATTTTATCCTCCCTTGTACTTAAACTTGGCTGGTCCTTTGAAAGTAACCCTGTATAATACTAGCAGACCCGACAACAATCATCATAACAAAAAAAAAAGAAATAGTGAAATTGATCTATCATGTTGTTCAGAGAAATGGAAATGGGAATTTATTTTTTAAATAAGAATAAATGTTAAAAATAAACCTAATTTTATTAGCTACGAACATTTTATAGATATTTATCATATTCACTTGGGATCGGCGTCCGTAAGAAGTGTTATCGTTCAGCGGTGTTTTCGTCCACTTACTTGGCAAATTCGATTTCGACGAAACGGCCTTATTATTTTTGTGATAACATGAGAATATTGCTTATGTCCATTATAAGATATTATACTCCAAATATTAGCAAATAATTTCTAAGACCTTTCAAACTTTACCTCTTTAAAATATTTATTAGTGTACATATGTTATTTAGTTCGATATCTTTTTTTATGACATTGGAAGGCAAACAAGCAGACGGATTTCCTGATGGTAAGAAATTCACGCCACCAACAGACACCAAAGACGGTAAGCCCTCGAGCAAAAGTAAGTTTACCGGCTACGCCCGGACCAACACGGGGAAAGACTACAAAAAACTTTTGACTTGTAAAAATATATAGAACAATTTATAAAGCACATACAAAATTACAAACCAATTTACATTTTGACTCATACCCCTCTACCGCGGAAACTCCTTTAGTGAGTGAAAAAAAGTATCCTACAACCTTTCTCAAACCATAGAGTACTTGCCGAACTTCATTACAATCGTTTCACTAGATTCGGGAATCGTTGTCGGAATACAAATAAAATGACATACAGACAAATATCTAAAAATATTAGAATTTTTTTTGATGATATTGGAAGGCAAACAAGCAGACGGATTTCCTGATGGTAAGAAATTCACGACGCCTAGAGACACCAAAGGTGGTAATAGTGCGTTGTTAACCTGAGGCCGGGATGTTGGGCCTCGAGCAAAAGTAAGTTTACCGGCTACCTTACCCTCCAAACCAGAACACGTCATGACGTTATGGCTGCAGGAAAAAGTAAAGCGGTGTTACCAATCCGGGTGAGTCGCTGTGAAACTACCACCTAATAAAATTAATTAACTAACTAGCAATTGTATTCTACTGCCCATTTTTAGTTGCGTACACCTGTTTTTTTCAAATATCTTCAATGTCCTCAATTCATTCTTCTACAGATTTAATATAAGTATAGATCGCATCTGTGGTCTAGCGGTCCAGGTGTTGGATTTGACTGCATGAGGTCCCGGATTCGAATCCCGGGTCGGCCAACACAAAGAAAATTGGATTTTTCCAATTTTCTAATAAAAAAATGTTGGTCGGGATTGGAAATGTGCCTGGTTGGCGATAGGCTTGTCACCTATCACATTGTGGGACTTAGTGTCTTCGGCTAGTCGTGGGTGCCTTGGTTGTACCTCTGCCTACCTCTTCGGGGATATGGGCGTGAAGATACTTTATAGATAAATAGATGAAGCAAGTCTACCCACGGAACCTTGTTCTCTACGGACACCTTTTCGTTCTTGTGAATCAATACCTGGTTTGAAGTAATCTTATATTTTTTTATATTTATGCTCAAATACTGTATAATAGATGACTTAATACACAAAGTATTAGTAGAGCATTTTCTACTAACCAACCAGTAAGCAGTGTCGCAATGATGGTAAGGTTGCAGAAATAAATTGTATGAAAATAAATTTAGACAAAAACAAACTGTCGCTGTCACTGTATTTGTCATAATGACAGTAGGAATCATTGACCTCTATTTCAGTTTTAGCGCCATCGAGAGAAAAGATGGTCGAAGTTTTTTCATTATTATTGAATTTCGTGTTAATATTGAGTGAAATTAGTCAATTTTGGTGGCATTTTGTACAATTTTGTTCAGTGAAAGTGCACAAATGAAATAATCATGAAGAAATTAGCGTATCGTATATTTCCTCGTTGCCGCCAAATTTCATTACATGAGCTTGTGTAAAAAGGCCACCGCTTTACCCAAGAGCCTGACATGCCTTACTGATGACTTATGACTGATTACAATTGATATAAAACAAATATAAAATTTGATGTAAATTTCTACTTGACTAATGGCAAAATACCAACGAGATTGCCAAAACCTAAAAAAAAAGACCTCTATTTCTATGGTAGGAATGCGTAAGGCAGTGGATCCCTACCAAGGCAATTTGCTGCACAGCACTCTACAAACAGTGGTCTGGTTGTTGAACCCGGGAAAACAAGGGCAAAAACCCGCCCCATACATACACCCACAGGAAAAATAATTAAAGGATATTAGGTAAATAACCTTAAAGGTAGGCCACACAATACAAACAAGTCTATCAAACTTGTTACAAAGTTATCAGCACTAACATAAAAGCGTTATAAATAAATATTCCATTTTAAATGTTTTTTGTTATTCGTTCGTGATCGAAAAGTTCATTAAAATTCAACCAATCAAAAACTTCATAAAAACTGGTTTAATCTAGTCTATTTCCCGTGTTTCACTTTTTAACGAGTAGTTTGATCGCGTGCCCGCAGCAATCTTGATGTTTTAGGCTGCCTACTGCTTTGCAGTATGCAACGCCATTGTTTCAATTATCGTCCTACTTTTTCTTTATCGTAACACTAATTTAATGCAATAAAATAAAGTCTAAATGGCTCACTAGGGATTACAAAAACAGTTTACGTTATCGATAAATTGTATTACCTAAAATACTGAGTCGACTAAATTATATCTGTATACACGAAAGATGTACGGTAAAAATGTTGAGGACAATTCGTTTTTTAAGAAAACACAAGCGCTTCCATCATTATATTGATGTGTTGCAAGAAAACAGGCCTTTGTTTTTACACACACATACATAAGTATCTACCCTCTAAGTATCTTACGAGGCAGGATGAGAATATCGAGTGCTAAATCTTACGATTCTGACAAATCTACCTGACTTTCTCAATAGAATCCCCTATAATGTGGAAACGATTGTTAGGAATTCTTACGATCTGTGCTTGCAATTATTTTATCACTTACAAACATGATATTTAATCAAAACTTTAATTCATACACATGAAACATTAGTATATAACACATCACTCCAGTTATTTGAATATCTTGGACATTGTTTAGTTAATATTGATCTTGAATACCAGCGAAATTTTGATTTTGGAACTTATTTCGTAATTTCTTTCTTATAAGTAAAACGATTTTAATTGTGTTATAACAAAAAATACTTTTTACTGAATTTTGTAACTTTAGACTTAAATTTGTTTTAAAAGAGAAAAATAGAAAGAAAGAAAAAGAAATTTAAAATTCAACCCGACTTGATAAAATGCGTATCTTATTATAATCTATATATTAATATGTGATGCCAAAACTTTGGACCCCTTTTTACGAAAATTGCGCGGACGCAGGAGCATAAATTTTGGCCCACTTATACTTTATGTGCAGGGGAAGTGCAGAACGCTAATATTTTTAAATAATAATGCTTATAAAATTTATTAAATCAATAAATAAAACATTACCCACACTACCATGCATTTGACACACACACAAACAAATATATTTATGATAACGATAAAAGATCACAGATGGCGTACCATACAGTTTGGAAACAAAAGTAGTTGGTCTTGAGAAATGAACATGGCGTTCTTATCAATAAGATATTATAATTTATTATGGTCGAATTTCGACCAACGGGCGACCACTAGTAAAATTAATTGCCTAAAGTTGTAAATAATATAAATAATCACAGTTTGAAACTGTATACTAATATGCGTTTACCATAAACAAAGTCTGCTCGCTTGCAAGAGTTCCACGAACTGTATATATATATTTTTACTTACTTCCCACTATTGAAGCAATTAAAAGATTCGGATGAATCACACAAGCTACAATTTTGATATAGGATACTTATTTAAAACAAATAAATTATACGAACTATCGATATATTAGTCGCGTACCTGTGATACTTTTTTGGTCACACAGCAACTTAGTTTTGAGTAATTACTTTAATGATTATTTGTGTAAAACAAATTTTAAAAGAACCCTTTGAAGCTATATTCGTGTTTAAATTACATTAGTGATATTAAAAACCCTATTTGCCTAAACTGGTATAAAACAATATAAAGTCAATTATCTAGGTGCGTGGGTGAAACTTTATAATTAATCAAAATTGGTTGAATGTAATGAAAATACTTATACAATGGACTTTATTGAACAAAGAATTTTCCACTTCAGATGCACCTTCATGTACCTACCTATAATTTATTAATCAAATTTTGCAAATTTAATGTTCCTTACACTGTTAGTACAATTGGTTTGAGCTTCTTTTAATTTACATCTACGTTGTTTTTTTTAAATAACAGACCTAAAAATCTGTTACTTTTCAATTAACATTCTTTTTTTCCGCTCATGTTTGACTACCTCGTTGGTCAAGGGGTCTAGCGTACACACCTAAATCTACTGATCAACTTCGAGGCTTGGGTTCGATTCCGGACAGGGCATTTCCGGCTTTGGTTGTTTATTAAATTTATTATGGTTTCTATTTAAGTACTTATGTGTATTAGAATTATTGACGAACATCCATAACATATACACGCATATTTTAATTTGCTTACTTTGGGGTTAGATTGAATTTGTGTTACTTGTCCAGGGATATTTATATATTTTGTTAGCATCAGCATCTGATAACCCCATCGCCGGTTGGTGGTAATCTATTAACTAGTGTTATGCCACGATTGCTGTAAGTATTAAGTAGTTAGTTCAAAGAAAAGCATAAAGCAAGCTCGCTCGGATTAGCACGACCGTCTACCTATCACCCTGTCATAGAGCCAGTGCTGTTTTCCGATCTAAAAGACACATTTACAAGAAATGAAATATACAATTTATGAATCATTGCTACTACATTTGCTTCTTTACAGAACATCTAATTACCAGACTAAGAGGATTTGATGAAAAAATAAAAACTGAATGTAATAATTACAAATACAAATAATATATCATTTGTAACTAATAAATCTAAAAAAATGTATTTTAATGTTATTCGGAACTTTTGCAATCGTTACCTGTGCTTGTGTCTGGAGATAAACCAGTCTCAATACGTGGAAGAGACCGAGGTGAGTTGTGACAGAGGATAGTTGTGACACCTTTGATTTTTGGGAATCTCCCAATAGTGTACGTTTATCAGTTCAAGTCTCGAGCTAGCAAACGTGCACTACTGCAAGTTCACCAACAGTTTTTAGGTTCCTAAAAATTGACGATGTCACAACTATCCTCTGTCACAACTCACCTCGGTCACCCCTATCAAAATAAGAATTGCAACCATACAAACAAAGGAAAAAGACGTTGATTAGCTGAAATGTAACATGACAGGTTCTGCAAAGTGTATAGAAATTTACAAATATAATAAAACGTACCTAAAATTTATTAGATAGAAAAAGAGGTAAATCAAAGCTACAGAAATGGCTGTATTTTGTCTTAGAACAAAATATAAATGATTAAAAATCAGTCATTCAACCGGTTATCCCGGTTATATTTTTTTCATCTCAAATATCGGTTTTTCAGGCTGGTCCCGAGTTGTGTTTTGTTAATCACTTTTTTCACGACTGTACATAACCTGTGAAATTCCGCTTCCGTCGACAAGCTTTTTTCGTTATTTTGGATCCTTTTTCCGTTGCCAACTGTCGCATGCTGGTACACGTTGTGGGAGGCTCCACTGAGAGAACCTTCCCGTATCGAATATATTTGCGTTGAATTTTTGTTTCTGAACCCACATTATTCATTTAACAGTAACAGCTATATTTAGCTATCACAGTGACAGACATGGCTGCGTGATCAAACAACGAGTGAAGCGACGTATAAAAAAATCAACAAATATATTAAGTCTATTAAATTGTTTCTATCCTTGGCACTTGGTGAAAAAATATAATAATTATATGTTATGTATAATATATATGTCGTGTTATTTATAGTCAGTTTTAAACCAGGAAAAGATAATAGGATAGATACTTTTTATGCCTTATCGACTGTAAGGAAACTAGGAAAAACAACATCTTAATTTCCGATGTAAATTGAATGGGTGGAATGAAGTTAGCCAGTACAGCTAGTTTTATATATATGAATACACTACAACCTACCTACAGCATCTTTGGTGTCTATAAACCACAGTTTTTTTATGGTATAGGGAGCAACAACAAGCAGACGGATTTCCTGCTGGTAAGAAATGCCGTCGCCTATAGACACCAAATGTGGTAATAGTGTGTTGTCAACCTGAGGCTAGGATGGTCAGCCTCCTGCGTAAGTAAGTAAACCGGCTACCCTACCCTCCAACCGAAACACGACAATGACGAGCATTGTCATTTTTCGGAAGTTATCTCTTACCATCAGGAAAAGCAAGCGCTTGTTCGCTTGTGAGTGAAGTGACTTGAAAACACGGAGTGTCCCAACATTTCTAAGCAACGCCAAGGAATCAAGCTGATCGGTAATTGCCCGGTCATTGACAATTCGAATTGCTCTACGTTGAATGTGGTCAAACGGAAGGAACTGGAACTGTGGAGCCCTGCCCAGAGTTGAGAACAGTACTCCATATGAGGTCAAATTTGCGCTATGTAAAGTTGTAAGCGATGGGTCGGCTTGAAATACTGTCTCGCTTTACTGAGCACACCAAGTTTTTTAGAGGATATTTTACCCTTCTCCTCCAGATGATCACGAAATTGAATATCGCTCGAACCGTGTTGGTCCGGGCTCCTTTACAGAATAGATCATCTGCCTTCCTTGCCAGGCAAGAAGGAAGGAGCATAGGCTAACCATCACTAACACCGTGACATCTGACTAGGTGGTAGAGTTTCGCAGCATCTCGCCTGGATTGGTACCACCGCCTTACCTATTCCTGGCGCCATAACGTCATGACGTATTCCGGTTTGGAGGGTATGGTAGCCGGTAAACTTACTTTTGCTCGAGGCCTAACATCCCGGCCTCAGGTTAGCAACGCACCATTACCACCTTTGGTGTTTCTAGGCGGCGTGAATTTCTTACCATCAGGAAATCCGTCTGCTTGTTTGCCTTCCTATAACATAAAAAAAATAATGTCAGCACCGAGTGTAGCAATGCAGGCTGTGCCAGTTAGGGAAAAGTCAGTAAAAGATAAAATTATTTTTTTCTTATTATTTGCCTAGCAAAGAAAAAGCTGATTTATATTCTTAAAAGAAACATGACTCCGGCTCGCGGAAATGGAATATAAAAATGTAAGTAATGCATTTCATTGTTTATCAAACTATGATCTTAAAGTACAAGTTAAAGGATCGTTAACAATGTATAAACAAATTTGAATTGCTAAAATGTTATGTATTTTATGGTTCGTCCAAAATATGAATTTAACATGCAACTTTTGAAAGACCGTGCATATTTCACAGTGAGGTTTACGCTCGGATTAAAATAGTTTTAGCAAATATACGAAGTATGTTTTATGGAAACCTGATTTTTAAATATTTACTAAAGAACTTTGTTAACATGAAGTTGTATTTAAAATGTGTATAATATAAGCGCAGTAAAATTACAAAAAACCGACTACAATAATTGCACTTCCACGACGCAATTTTATAATGGTGAGCTATTTTAGAAAAAAAAAAGTATCTTCACGCCATATGTAGGCATAGAGTATCGATTGCATTCACGATTCTGACGAACCTGTCTGGTTTCCTTCACATTCATGATATGATACTATGATAGTGGGACAGTAGTTATAAGATTACCTATTATCCTAACTAATTTATCTACTAGGCTTAAATTCCATACTTGACCATATCTGTACGTGGTAATGTGTGCCATACCTGGTAAGTCGGCATAAGATTCGGCATCTTATTCTGTCTACATTATTTTAATTATAAAAGACATGTAATTTGTTTATCGCTCTTTGGTCTAGCGGACTGGTGTTAGCGTGACAATATGAGATCCTGTATTTGATTCCCGTGTCGCGCAACATAAAAACGTATGTAGTTTTTCACTTTTTTTACTAAGAACAGTTGCCCGGGATTAGAAAAGTGTCCAGTTTGTGATAGGTTTACCATTTATCACATTGTGGGATAAGTGGTTATATACTGTGGTATAAACTTCGGCTAATCGTGGGCTTTCTTGTTATACGTCTGCCTATATGTTAAAGAATACGGGCGTGAATATATTTATTTTCTTTAATTGGCTTTTCCATATATACACATATACAAAGCATAAACAGATCAAATATTATGTGAATACAATTAATGATAATAAAATCTGACACATTATCATTTGACGAATATAATATTAACACTTTCCACTTGAAAATTGTATTGATATCAACTTTAATAGCTTCCTGGCTACAAAGACGTAACTATTAACCTGTTTATTATGAAAATGGCATTCAAATTATAATTATAATATGGAAAATAAGGCTATCATGTTTCATAAAAGTTAAACGCGCTTGTGTTTTATGGACCTATAAACGTAGCTGTTATCACTTTACACTTGAAAATATTTCTGATTTTAATACTTTGTCATGGCTACGAAGATAAGTACTTAATAACCTATTATGAAAATATCATGC
Organism: Calephelis virginiensis; assembly: GCA_002245475.1. NCBI lineage: Eukaryota > Metazoa > Arthropoda > Insecta > Lepidoptera > Riodinidae > Calephelis > Calephelis virginiensis. Next base: position 251,229 of record NJDC01000286.1, on the reverse strand, counting down.
AAATCAGAAATGATCATCGAAAATAAGCTGCTATATTTTCATAAAAGCTATCAAACTCTGAAATTCTACAAAGTTAATCCAATGAAATGATATTCATTAAATTGTCGGAATGTTAACGCAGCGTTTTTACAGTTCAAAATAAAATCCAATATCCGATTAATTAAAATTGGAAGTGGGATGAAAGAAAATTTAGCATTATGCTGAATATCATTTTATATTTTGTTTGTATCATGGAAATGTTTTAATAAAGAGAAAGAAATTAAACATTAACACATACGTTCAATACACCCATTTTAACGGAGAAAACAATATGTGAATATCAACACATTATATATAACAATCAAAAACAAAGAATATGAAGATAAAAAAAATACAATATACAAAGAACGAGTGTGCAGTTCTGTAGTGTTTTTTTTTAAATATTTACTTGTGATAGATTTTTTGTAAAGCGATTTGCCCAGATAAGGTAGCCAGTAGACATTGTCATAAAAACCTTTTTCCGAAAAAAAAGGACGATCAAAATCAATTTACTAGGGGCCGAGTAAACGCGTAACAAACATAAAAAAACATATTGCTGAATTGAGAACCTTTGCCTATTATGAAGTCGGTTAAAAGCAGCTCAATCAGCTGAATGTATGTGCTGAGTTGTAAGATCTAGGAATCGTCCATTTTTTTTATGATATTGGGAGGCAAACGGATTTCCTGATGGTGAGAAATTCACGCCGCCTAGAGATACCAAAGGTAGTAATGGTGCGTTGCCAAACTGAGGCCGGGATGTTACTACCTCGAGCAAAAGTAAGTTTACCGGCTACCTTACCCTCCAAACCGGTACACGTCATGACGTTATGGCGGCAGGAGTAGGTAAGGCGGTGGTACCAATCCGGGTGAGTCGCTGCGAAACTCTGCCACCTAGTAGGATGTCACGGTGTTAGTGATGGTAAGCCTATGCTCGCCTTTTACGAGGCAGGAAGGCAGATGGTCTATTCTGCAAAGGAACCCGGACCAACACGGGGTTTAGAGTCACATCACATTATTCTTTAACTATTCTTAGTCAGGCTTCGTAATTTATTTCTTTAGTAGCCGAACCTTTAAATTTCGTATCGCTTGACATTATCAGTAACTAACAGTTGGTATGGATTAAAGCATTGTTTTTCTCATTTTCCCTGCAATTTTTTGCAGTTTCTCATTTCATAAATCTAACATGTGTACAGCTGTACAGTAACATGTGTAACAGTGTTGTCCCATCTTGGTCGTCTTGCTTTGTCGCTAAATCTTTGTTCTTCCGCCATTTTAGATGTTCCGCCATTTTAGATGTTCCGCCATTTTGGATGATCCGCCATCTTGGATGATCACCCGTCTTGGGTGTTCCGCTATCTTAGATATTCCGCCATCTTGGATGTTCTGCTATGTTGTGTTTTGAATTAACATACCCATTTGCAGTAACAAGTGACTATTTTCATCGTATATAGAAAATCTCAGCTCATTTAGTAGAAGATATCTTTATCAAAATCGAGTTGAAAGATAATGCTCGAACGAATAAATAGTCATTCATTTTAATCATTCATCATTCATCGCAATTCAAATAAGTTTGTAAAATAGAATTCTTAAATAATAAAAAACATTGCTTTATATATTTAACGTTTATTACATTGTACAACCGCTACGATTCAATATCGTGGTTATGCTTCATTTTCCCTGTAAGTGCCGATATATGAACCATAAAAGGATCTGTCGGATCCGCCTTGCGAAAGCGTTAACACATATGGAGGAATGGAAAGGAGAATATGTTGGAAACAGACAATGTTTTCTTAAATCTCTCTCATCATTAGACTCATCCTTACATGTGTGTTTTAAATATTTTTTTTGTAATATAATGGAATAAAATTACATGATATAACAATGTTTTAACGCTTTAGATTGTTAAGTTTAATTTCAGATTTCAATTCGGATTCAATGTGTGAAATGCAAAAATTTGTCTGTTGCTCTGTCACGTTTGAACCGATTTTGATAAAATTTGACGTTCATAGAGCTAAAGATCTAAGTTCAATCAAAGACATTTTTTTTTTCAAAACTCAAACCGCAATGGATTTTTAATTTTTTTGTGTGTTGACTGGCTTCTCTGCTTCTGGGTCCTCAATACTGAGGAATTTGGCCCCAGTCTAGAAGTTTTTCCAGTTACCGCCTGTACCCGTGTTGGCTTGAATCCGCTGGGTAGAATATAGGTTATTATCGACAAGACCACTGGAGATAGTATTATACGGCCAAATGCCTGGGTAGGGATTTATCACCTTATATATATCTGCAACTATAATGATCCTGTTATGTTGCGGTTCAAAAGAGAGCCGGTAGACTTAACTAATATATCATCTATAGTGTCCAAAGGCAACCTTTACCTCTTACCTTCAGGAGAGCCGCAAGCTTGTTCGTGTTCAAATGACAAAAAAAATACATAAATTTGACATAATGTTTAATACGTGATATATATCATCAATAAATGTCATAAATTCAAGATCCTGTTTACGATAAATCATATTATGACACTAATAAATAATCCGAGCATCGACCACATAATTTGCAGCTACTAAATTAACAATACCGCTGTTTCTGGTTAATGTGGAATTGTAATTCTTTAAGATTATTTAAATTTATTCAGCACTTTAGAGTTTAGTGATTATGAACAAATGACAGTTTTGTCTTCAAAATATTATTTTATATGCAAATACTAGCTGATCTGGCAAAATATTGTTCTATCTTATCACTACATAGTACAGAACAAAGACGCTTTTTTATGTCCCTATGTCCCTTTGTATTCTTAAATATTTGAAACTACGCAACGGCTGTCGATGCAGTTTTTTATATACAAAGTAATTAAAGCGGAACGTTTTTATGTGTTTTTATACCCGAGCAAAGCCGGGGCGGGCCGATAGTGGATTTATAGGTAGCATGATAAAATAACAGATTTTTGATACAATGTAAGACCGACAGCGACTAGTAACCATTATTAAATGCATTAAGCCCTCCTGTGGAAACCCATTACGATATCAGGATTAAAAGTAGCCTATGTCCTTTACGTTCTAATCTATTAAGATGACAAAATTTATTAAAAAAGGTTTAGCCGTTTCGAAGTGAAATCTAAACATTCATACAATCTAAATAAAATTATTTAATTTGCAATTTTCCGCCAAAAAATGTATACGTATTATTGCGTAACAAAACAGACAAAATAGTGCGCTAAGAATGAATTGGACTTACCGGAAGCTAAAACTCCCAAAAAAATTGCAAATTAAATATTTTTTTTAGATTTAAGTATGGATTTCCGCAAAGTAACGCCTTCTTCTATTAATATTCATACAATCATTTACACTTCTTATGCATATAAAATGTTCGCAAAGAACTCCAATATCACTTTTCTAAATTTAAATGATATTTTTGAATAAACTTTAAAATAATATTCTTTTCTTTAGTTAAGTTTTAGTTTGCACCCGATTTAGTAAAAACGGGCTTAAATTATACAAAATTCGTCATAGAAAGTCATATCAGGGTCTTGAATAAAAAAAGTGGCCTCATTACTCCAGCTCATTTAATGAGAGTTGGCGGTGACGAGGAAATACATAATACACTAATTTCTTTATTAATTCTTCACTCATGCACTATATCCTAACAAAACTGTATAAAATTCCACCAATATTGACTTAAGTAAATTTATACTCTACGGGCCGAAACACATAACCACGATGCGGCGCCTCGCCGCTAGAATTGGCAGTAGCGTCGCTCTATTTACTTATTTTAAACAGTGTATCTTTTTAGTAGCAAATAAGCAATATGTTTCGCATGATCGTCCATGGCAGAGACATGCCGCAACGCTGCAACGCTAACCGACGGTTTTAGTAAAAACTACAAAAAAACTACGACAACGAATCTAGCGACGCGGCGCCGCAACGCGATTATATGTTTCAGCCCTTTTCCCTTGATGGCGCCAAACCTCTCAAACCAATATGCAAATCTTCCTTTCCTTTTGACAGATTTTTGTACTTGTTTATAGACAAATGTAAGCATACTTCACATTGCCCACAGTTAGTCTCATACAATAAAATAATTTAACTAGATGTAGTAGTTAAAGTAGCATATGTCCAGTCTTTTAACTATGAGTATATCCACGTATAAACACATAGTATCGCTCCTTTGCGACGTAAGAGAAGGAAAATCAAAAAACATAATTTATTTTATAATATCATTAGGATTAATAAACTTATTTTATATGGCAACACAGGTGAAGTTGATTACTTTGACATTTACGCCTATTAACAGTTTTATTAATATAAAATAATAATATGTAGTTGCAGGATAAGAGGGCTTATAGAGCTTTGTGATAAGCAAGGTAATTTTCATAACTTTTCTATTAACGTTGACATACACACTGTAATTTACTTCTAATGAAAGGGTTTTTCCATAAATAAATGTTATCAGTTCGATTGATTTTGTATCTGAAACGTTGTTTTCATGTTAAGTCAATATATGCTAATATTACATTGATCGCCTCTATGGTATAGTGTTCTAGTGTTGGTGTTGGTCTCGGGTTCAATTCCAGTTTCGAGTAGTTCTAAGTATGTGTTTTTTTAATATTCTAATGACAAATATGTTTAAGTACCCGGTTGGCGATAGGTTTGCCACCTATCGAGTTACAAGACTAAGTAACTTTGGCTAATCGTTGATGGCCTGGTTGCACATTTGCCTATCTTCGGGTATTTGGGCGTGAAGTTGTTTTTTAACAAAAACAAACGGAAAACAAATCTTTGGTAAGGACTGGCTTTCAAAAGGAAAAATTAAAATAAAAAAAGAATGTTTCGGATTCAACAACGTCTCAGTAAGCTAAACCAATTATTTTTTTCTGGAATATCTCCAATGTTCACACAACTTCGGCTGCGGAGTAACAAGCGCTTGCGGCTTTACTTTTATTGAATATGTTCGCTCCAACTAGATAACACAAAGCTTCGTTATTATTTAGACGGTGAAACTTTCTCCAAAACTGTTTTAGTAGGCCTCTATGTGATAATGGACACATAACCAGCAATAATTTTTGAAAATAATCTCTGTTTTAAGTTTTTTAAACAACTATTTTTTTGTAAAATATGATCAACATACGATTCAGAACTTTTAACGATATCTTATACCTTTAAATCAGCAATTCTTGTATAAATATATAATTGGAATCTCGGAATCGGCTCCAACGATTTTCATGAAATTTAGTATGTAGGGGGTTTCGGGGGCGATAAATCGATCTAGTTAGAAATCATTGTTAGAAAATGTCATTTTATTCGTGTTTAAACTGAAAAATATGATTCTTCCTGATATCTATTGGCGAATAATAATACTATTTTTTGTGAGCAATAAAGTTGTTCCAGCAGATAGTGTTGTAAGTGACATGAAGTCAATGAGTGTTTGGTAAGAAATTTTATATTATGGGTCGTACTTGAACATAATTTCCAAAAAAACACAATTTATATAAAAAAAAACTACCGTCATCCAGGTACTAATATATAACACATCGCTTGTTCGTGCTTATCTTGGTATACAGAGATTTGATACATAAGGGAGGTATTTATCCATGACACAAGGTATCTGATCCTTTACCGTCACTTTCTAAAGATTTCGTCCGGTAATTTGCCCATCGGAATATACATCGTTTTTGGTCACAAAATTTAGCTCCTTGAGTTAGCAACAGAGACTCTGTAATAGCGTTGTAAACTTGTAATAAAGGCTCTGACGCGCCTAAGTAACTCCTCAAATCCCTCATTGACTCCATTACTATAATGTAATGGGAACTATTACTATTATATTTGCACAAAATAATGAGAATAATTTGTAAATCATATGTTAAATTTAATTGTTATTGTGTTTTGGCTTAACTGAAAGTTTGAATTATGTAAGTAATAAATAAATAAATACACACGAATACGTTTTTAAAATAATGTAGGTATTACCTGTTAAATATAAAAGTCAGTTTTTAAATAAAAAAGAACCTAAAAACACGATTTTTGTTATAAAATAAAAAAGACATCTAAATCATAACTTAACTGTAACAATCAAAGCCTACACCTACACCCTACAATGTCTCGGCCAGGCCGATAGCGTGCTATTTTAATTATTTCCCCGTGTTGGCCTGAGTCTTACGAGTAGAACATACCAT
>NJDC01000286.1:197681-228925 GCA_002245475.1 Calephelis virginiensis | reverse complement strand
CTGGTGTAATCCAAACCAAAACTGTAAGGGTTCAAAAAACCAAAAAAAAAAAGTTTAAAGAAAAGTTAGTTTGGTAGTGCCCTTATGCATCGCTTTGCTCATCTTGGCTGGGGCACTCTCGTGCCCCCAGATTAAATATATGTAACATTCAATTTCTTTAATCATTCTGTTTCAGTTGATTTTTAATTAAATGGCTGAGCAGAAAAAGAAAATAAAGTTCCTTTTGATTCGTAAATTATACATTTGTGGAGAGCAAATAATGAAATTCTGTATGTAAAATATTCAAATATATGGCGTAGTTTATAAAATAAGTACTTTTAGTTGAAAAGTTTCTGTTTAAATTTTCATGCATACTAGAAAGCACCCAGTGAAGTCAACGGCCAAAGATATTTTGGTACAATATGCTAGTTTTTAGGTTATGCACGAGTCCGAATTAAAATCTATATTCCGTATTTAAAACTGAGTTGAATTTGTTACAACATTAATAACTTTCTTTTGGATACGTATTCGTACGGATTTCGTAACTTTGAACTTCGAAATTCGTAACTTTCGAAGTTACGAATTTCGAAGTTCAAAGTTGTTCAAAGTTGATATCAAAATAATTATTTAAACGTTTCAAAAAATATAAAAAAATCATTTGGTACGAGGCAGACCAGACGACAACTTTTGCTAGCACATACAAATAAATCAAACCTTTGAAATTTAGTTACACAACTTGATCTTAATATTTAACAATATCAATAAATAACAATAATTTAAAAACAAGATGTAAATAACAGAAATTATAAATTGTTTTTCGAATATAAAAACCATTTAAAAAATATTGATGTATCGCCATTTTGTAACGACAGGTATACTTAAATTAAAATGGCGGCATCTAAACAATCGTTTACTGTTTTAAGAACGAACTAAACATGCAGATATACAGATGCAGTTCAATCAGATACTGCAAAGGAGTTTAAATTTAATTTAAGATTTTAGTTATATATAGAATAAATAAAGAGGTTTTAAATATTTTTGTTACCTCCGTTATGTACAATAATCAAGTAATAATAAAGTAATTAATAAGTAAATAAAAAATGTCAATTTCTGTAAATACTTGTCAAAATAAAACAAAAAAATACATTATTTTGACACAAGTAAAATTCATATTATGTATTTTAAAATTAAAAGGTTAGGCAAATCTACAATCACCTCTGTGCTCTAGCGGTCCAGGTGTTGGACTTGACTTCACAAGGTCCCAGGTTTTGTTACCAGGTTGGGCAACAAACAGAAAAAAAAAGTTGATCGGGATTGGATATGTGCCCGGTTGGCGATTGGCTTATCACACTGTGGGATTGAGGGTCTACTAAATTTTGCTTAAATCTGCAAGACTAATTGTGAACAATTAAATGATATTATTACAAAGACAGTGTTAAATTTAAATAACTGTCAAATGTGATCTAATAAATTGACCCAACTGTAGAAAAAATAAATAAAACATTCAGTGTACCGCATTTCATCATACTTTGCGAAATTCTATCCGATTTACCATTTTATTATAAAACCTGAGATTTCCGCAACTTTTCTGCAAATTACATTAAAAGTTCTTAATAAGTTATGTTACGCCTGTATTCTGTCCCTTCACGAACTTTGGGACTTTAAAGATTTCATTAAAACTTTTATTCAAGTCCATTAGGAAGTCAAGGATCTCTTCTATTATAGTTTTTATGTAGAAAATTCATAACGAGCCTGGTGAAATACTTCGTGCTAAATATAAATTCACTTGATTCGAAAGAAGGTATTTGATTTGCTATGAAAGACAACATATATATAGTGTAATCGCCTGTGTGGTCTAGCGGTCCGGGTGTTGGACTTGACTGCATGAGGTCCCGGGTTCGAATCCCGGGTCGGCCAACATAAAGTAAATTGGATTTTTCCAATTTTCTAATTTAAAAAAAAATGTTGGTCGAGATTGGAAATGTGCCCGGTTGGCGATAGGCTTGCCACCTATCACATTGTTGGATTTAGTGTCTTCGGCTAGTCGTGGGTGCCTTGGTTGTACCTCTGCCTACCTCTTCGGGGATATGGGCGTGAAGATTCTTACTTAAAAGATTTTCTCACAGACAAGCGTAAATAAAACATTTTTAATAATTATTAATTATTTGTTTTTTTTTACTAAAAAAAAAGAAAATGAGTGTTAACTAAAAATTATGAGAGAAATGGAATTGGATAAGTGCCTATTTGACAGACATCAGTTATGTCACATTGTGGGACTTAGTGTTTTCGGCTGGTCGTGGGTGCCCTAGTGTACCTCTGCCAACTGTTCGAGGATACGGGCGTGAATATACTTACTTTTTGATAATTATAAGCTTAATATGTTTTAAAATGTCATGGCTGCTGAGGAGTTTGTTGTTCTTCTGACTGGGTAGGTTTGATGACGATGGCAGTTAAAGGAAGATAGGCTTGTTTGCAAGGGGGTTTGTTTCGCCGCCTCTTCTCCTGACTGGCTCGGTTTGGGAATGGTAGCAGTGTACGATAGACAGAATTAAAATTAATAAATTATGAAGCTAATTATCTATATACGAGTATTAATACGTGATGCCAAAACTTTGGACCCCTTTTTACGAAAATTGCGCGGACGCAGGAGCATAAAATTTTGCACACTCACAAACTGTGAGTAAGCGTAAACTGCGTAAGAAAAGTGCAGAAAGCTAATATTTTTCAATAATAATATACATTAAAGCAATAAATAAAACATTACCTACACTACCATGCATTTGAAACACACAAACAAATAATATATTTATGATAACGACAAAATATCACACATAGCGTACTATAAAGTTTAAAAACAAAATAGTTGGTTTTGAGAAATAAAAATGACGTTCTTATCAATAAGATATTAAAAATTATAATGGTCGTATTTCGACCAATGGGCGACCACTAGTCAATATAAACAAGTACTGTGATTTAAATATTAAAATTAACATAAGTCTTTTACATCTATACTAATAATATTATAAAGTTGAAGAATTTGTTTGTTTGTTTACTTGAGCGCGCTAATCTCAGAAAGAACTGGTCCGATTCGACAATTTCTTTCAGTGTCAGATAGCCCATTTATTGAGGAAGGCTATAGGCTATATAACATCACGCTAAGACCAAAAGGAGCGGAGTACCAATGAAGAATGTTTTAAAATCAGAGGATATTTTTTTCCTATTGAGAGCTTCCGCTGCGTGCGCTGCGTATACAGTTAAAGTTTCACAAAATTTTTGTATGACAGAATTCCTCTTTCAAAGTTCTAAAAAAATCTGCGACAGCCTATTTGTATCTTTTAAGTAAAGCTCACAATAACCTTTATGGTTACTAAATGTGTCTTAAAATAATGCATTATTTTCGAAGCTGTTTTTAGAAATATGACATTAATCCTTATCCAAATAAATACGTTATTCATCGCAAGTATTTAATTTTAAATAAAATAGCCTTTTATTTTAAAACATCATTCGATTTAATTGAATGTCGGAGATATAGCAGTTCAAAAACAACATTATATTATACTACTATGCGTGTGCTCGGCTACTTACGGAACGGTTGTGCTCAGTGAACTAGTTTTTAAATATATTTTATCCAAAAAATCATCGTATAATGCTTTTTAGATAAATACCTTTTGTTTTATTTTACTCATTTTTGTTGATTTCCATATCTAAATAGATACATTATTTGATTTTGTGGTATTGTAGGGTAATTATTTTACAGTGCGATATAGGCGATATGTAATAATAGTAATTAATTTTTTAAATTAGTTTTGAAATTATATGTATCCTATTAATATTATAAATATAAGTTCGTATGTTTTCATGAAATTTGGCACACACATAGAGGGTAACTTGGAGAGTAACTTAACACACAGGATAGTTTTTATCCCGAAACAATGTTCCTGTGTGCCATACGGGCGACGCCGCGGGCAAATGCTACTGTTTAAATATTTGCTTACCACAATATGGTAGGATATGTTAGTATGCCTAAATATATCTGTTACACTTATTAAGACACATATTCCGCAAACAAATAAATAAATTTCATTTTAAGGTGTTTTATTCAGTTTTGGCGCCATCGAGAGAAAAGATGGTCGAAGTTTTTTCATAATTATTGAATTTCGTGTTGATATTGAGTGAAATTAGTCAATTTTGGTGGCATTTTGTACAATTTCGTTCAGTTAAAGTGCAGAAATGAATTAATCAGGAAGAAATTAGCGTATCGTGTATTTCCTCGGTGCCGCCTAACCTCGTTATATGAGCTTGGGTAATGAGGCCATCGCTTTACCCAATAGTCTGACATGACTAACTGACGACTTATGGAGTTATGACTGATGACTAATTATAATTTGTTAAAATTGATGTAAAATTTGAAGCAAATTTCTACTTGACTAATGGCAAAATACTAACGTGAAGGCCAATACTTAAAGAAAGAAGAAGAAGATGTTTCACTGATTGTTTCAGGGATAACAAACCTATCAGGTAACAGTTCTTACAGAATACATTACGTTTAAAAAAGCAACGAACTGCGTCCGGATACCATTTGCAGACAGGTTTTCTAATTTCATTGTAAGGTTATATCGTCACATAATCGTAAGTATATGAATCTATTGGATTTCTATCGAGCGGTCAGAAATAGTCCAGTTATCTACCATTTTTCAACATATGTGATCGAGTATTGTAAAGTAATTATTTATGAAATAATGTATTTGGTTACTTTAAAGAACACTAGGCTGCCAATCTATATATTAATACGTGATGACAAAACTTTGAACACCTTTTTACGAAAATTGCGCGGACGCAGGAGCATAAAATTTAGCACACTTATAGTGCATGTGTAGGAGAAGTGCAGAACGCTAATATTTTTTAATAATAATGTATATTAAATCAATAAATAAAGCATTACCAACACTACCATGCATTTGACACACACAAACAAATATATTTATGATAACGATAAAAGATCACAGATGGCGCACTATAAACTTTGGAAACAAAGTAGTTGGTCTTGAAAAAGGAAGATGGCGTTCTTATCATCAAGATATTAAAATTTATTTGATGGTCGAATTTCGACCAATGGGCGACCAGGAGTTCAATTATTTTAGCGTCATTCATTTGGGTTCATGATTACATAAAGAATGTTGTAAAAGGTTTTAGATTTCTTACATATGAACAAGGACTGTCACACTATGTAAAGGTTGCCATATAGTTTTTAAAATATTTGTCAAAACTAAATATATTTCGAAGTAACATTAAATAAATTTACATTAAAAAATAAAATAAACCTACTGTACTTGGTTACAATTAAATATATATAAATTAAATATATATTATTAACCACTCTTATAAAATTTCATCATATAATTTTATTATTTATTTTCTAAATTTAAATGTTATTTATTAAGTTAATTTGATTGATATATCTTACGGTGCTAAATGTTTGTATTTGTATGAACTTAACTGGCTTGACTGAAAAAACGCCAAAAGTAGCTTTTGTCCTTAAGACATTACTATCAAATGGACAAAAATATCATCTTTACTGTACAACGCATTTCGTTTAAGGGGATCATTTTATACAAAGTAGCTTTATAGCTCTTCTGTGTCTGTCGCATGCTGGTAATCGATAAGGCGGGTTTATTGACGATGCCCTCCTGGCCTATAAAACCAATAATGCCATTTACGACAATCCTTGTAGCGCATTATCTATTCACGCATGACACATTTATTTGTCCCCCAGAAGTTTATGAGTATCGTAGATTTCGAACAAGTAATAAATATTCATTTGGGATCGAAAATGCCCCAGTCTGGCGACGGCGCCACATTATTCACGGGAAGTTATGGGTTCAAGTTTACCAGATTTGTTAATTACAATGTATTTCAAAATTACAGAGTGATTATATAATATTATGGGATTCCAAGGTGATTAAGAAAATAATTTTCAGGTAATTGAATCCTATTAATATTATAAATGCGAAAGTTTGTAAGTATGGATGTTTGTTACTCTTTCACGCTCGAATGGCTGAACGGATTTGTCTGAAATTTGGAAGACAGATAGATTGTGACCTGGATTAACATATAGACTATTTTTAATCCCGATCGCACACCGGGTTTCTGTGAAAACGCGGGCGAAGCCGCAGGTAGCAGCTAGTAAAAGAATAATCGTCTCTGTGGCCTAGCGGTCCGATGTTGGAATTGACTTTATGAGGGTTCGACTTCATAATAAAAACAATGTTTTTTCCAATTTCATAATAAAAACAACGTTGCCCATGTTTATGTCAGGTTGGCAATAGGCTTGTCACCTATGACATTATAGGAACTAGTGTCTTCGTCTAGTCGTGGGTGCCCTGATTGTGCCTATTCTTATCTCATCGAAGAAACGAGCGTAACATACTTTTTTTAAACAATAACTTTTACAAAAATTTAAGCGCAGTGAAACTTTATTTTATGATAATGGAAGGCAAACAAGCAGACGGATTTCTTGATGGAAAGAAATTCACGCCGCCTAGGGACATCAAAGGTGGTGCGTTGCCAATCTGAGGCCGGGATATAAGCTTCGAGCAAAAGTAAGTTTACCAGCTTACTTACCCTCTGAACCGGAACACGTCATAACGTTATGGCGGGAGGAATAAGTAAGGCGGTGGTACCAATCCGGGTGACTCGCTGCGAAACTCTACCACCTAGTCAGATTTCACGGTGCTAGTGACGGTAAGCCTGTGCTCGCCTTTTACGAGCTGCCTGGCAGGAAGGCAGATGGTCTACTCTGCAAAGTAGCCCGGACCAACAAGGGGATTTATTTAAGACAAAATAAAATGAATAAGCAAAAGTATATTTCCGGGTTTGGATGTTTATCAAATTTTAACGGCATATACATGTAATACATTTGCGTGTGTGAGTGTTGTTGACTTATATAGCAAGAGCAAATAATTTACATATATTTTGTATAATTATTTCGGTTTAATTATATTTTATTAATATAACACTAAACCCAAAAAAAGTACTATAACTTCCGGTAAAACTTACATGTAACTTTTTAAAAACTTACTTCAATTCTCTCGTCTCTCGTATTTAGACGACATAATATTAGTTAATACTGTCGTCTAATCACGGGATTCTGTCATCAGATTCAGACATGGTCACAGTGGGACCACGTAGGAAGTGCGCTCATAAATAAAAACAGTTTTAGTATTCCGTACTCAAAGAGTAAAAACGGATCCTGTTTCTAAGCCTCCGCTGTCTGACGGTTTGTCTGTCTGTCTCCAGGCTGTACCTCATAAATTGTGATAGCTAGAAAGCTGAAATTTTCGCAAATGATGTATCTCCGTTGCCGCTAATACAACAAATACTAAAAACTAAAAAAGTAAAATATTAATATACAATAAACGTGTTTTTTTCGTATTCAACATTGAAAAACAGTAACAGGTAAACACTTCAAATTTTCACAAAATATTTACTTGTATATTAACTTTCAAAATAAATAGTTAAATAACAATAAAGTAACTGTTAAAGGGGGGCTCTGATACAACAAACGTAATTTTTAATAGATAGATGATAGTACAGAACTCTTCGTGTGCGAGTTCAACTCGCACTTGGCCGGTTTTTTTATAAGGTCACAAAACATTAACGTCAATATTAACATTAGAGACGTCGAAAATATATCCTCCTCCTTTATCAATCGGTTAAAATGATATACCTACATAAAGTGCAAATTATGAAAATTGTCGTCAGATAACAATAATCAACATATTATATATAGCAACGTTGGGTTTATTACTACACATAACTCGAGAATTGCTGGACAGATTTATATCAAATTTGATTTTATGGATTCGTTTCATCCCCTTATAGAATAACTAATAAAATAATTGAAAATTTTAAAGATGATTAAGCGCTGCGAGCAATTCCAACTATTTCATTCAGTACCACTTCGCGATTTGATACAAAAAAAAGCCGGGTTGCACTCCGGGAGTGCCGGCACAAGCGAAAACTTGAATCTTAACGTTGTGCATTTTTGATATTTTGGAATAATTAGGGAATTATTTTGCACGAATTGCTTTAATTATCAGTAAGAAAGTATCATGCACAAATATTATTTTCATATCAATAACCTGCGTTTGGCTTGACAAAAACTCGCTAAAGTAAGACCACGTGACGGCTAGGAGCGTCGTCATATTATCTGTATAACGAACATTGCTCGTCCACACATAAAATCTCTATTTGTTATGTGTATTTGTATCTCTAATGTCTGTTGATATTAAACGTATCTGCTATAATATGTGAGAATGTAATGGTAGGTATATTACGGCGTATTGTCCATTGCGCATCCTATACTCTTCGGAAATATCTAAGCAATACAAAAACAGCAATGAATCTACGTTTTATTTTAGATCTCGCGCCGTCTTATTCGCGCATGCGCAGTGCGCCGCCTTATGTTCTGACGATCTTAGACGAGTTTAGAAGTTTTTACCCATTCCAAAAAAGTGCGTAACGCCGCTAAAGAAGTTTTCACTTCAATGAGTTAATTATCTTTAAAATTTTCAATTGTTCTAATAGTTTCTATAGTTCTAGTTCGGTACCACATCACGATTTGATAATTCTTGTTTCGAAAGTGAGCAAATGGTTCGAAATAATAGTATACCAATCTGGGCAAGTCGCTGCGAAACTCTGCCACCTAGTCAGATGTCTTGGTGATAGTGACGGCAATCCTATGCTCGACTTTTATGAGCTGCCTGGCAGGAAGGCAGGTGGTCTATTCTGCAAAGGAGCCCGGACCAACACGGGGAAGGTATTGTTAGTAGTACCTAACTATCGTTGTACGATTAGTAGGGTTACTCTTGAATTTCAATTTCATGCAAATTGGAAATTGGAATCGGATATGTCATTATAGGTAGGTACACTTGAGCACAGTACTAAAGAATTGTTAACATTTAGTTCTAAAAAAAATATGGATTTTGATAAAATAATTTATTGTTTACACATTTTTTATAATTTAGTTTGTAACTTTTCACAGTACTGGGAAATGCTGTAAAAATGTTAATCCGGTTCGCTAAAGTTTTAAATAAAAAAAAAGTATAAGTATAAGTATGTTGAAAAGTACAAAAGTATATTTTTTTAAAAAGTGTATACAATGGGTTTTCATCAAGTTTTGATGATGAAAAGTGTATATTCAATTTATTATCATTAACTAAGGCTATGTTTCACAATGTATCAGTAAAGCAATCAGTAGTTACTTATTGAGTAAATTACTGAACGGTTAAATCCTTTCAGTAACTTACAACGCGTTTTAGAACCGTCCTTACGTATTTTTATGTGTCGAGTAGTTACTTAACACTTAAGAGGCTGACAAGTGGCAACAACTATTAATATTTGGGTTCCGAAGCACAGTTTTGTAAAATTAGCCACTGTTTTTGTCTAATATTTTTATTGCATTATATATTTTTTGTCAAGTTTTCTGTAAAAAATATATACATTTTATAAAACATAAAGAAACATTACAAATAAAACAGAGATTGTTAAGCAACTTTTGTTTATGACAACAAAACCAAATAAAATTGATTGCATAATATGAGAATGCACTTTTGACGAAAGGTAAATGTCATCTGTCTTTTGGCAAGTGTCAATACTCAATAGTCAATATGTTGAATATCTTCACGTTCACATCCCCGAATAGGTAGGCAGAGGTACAACCAGGGCACTCACGACTAGCCAAAAAGTCACACAATATAATAGGTGCCAAAACTATCGCCAACCAGGTACATATCCAATCCCGAGCAACGTATATAACGTTCTTAGAAAATTGAAAATAGAAATTCTCTATTTTTTTAGCTACCCGACCCGAGGATTGAACCCGGGACCTCAAAAACTCAAGTCCGACACCAGACCGCTAGACTACTGAGGCGACTAATCAATATTTGTGGTATTTTTTCAATATTTTAAACCAACCATTAATATTTTATTGATTTTGCAATTTAATTGTTCACCTTTAATTGGAGCTCACCTTTAATATTATTTGTTCGATTTCGAACTATTTGCAGCCTTCAAGGTTCGGTAACTAAATAAAAAAAAAAACATCTAAATCCTCTTCAATGTTATCAGAAATATCCATAATTTTCAAAAGAACATTATAACCTAATAAACATCTAAAATGAACAATAGAAACTTGAGTCATTTCTAGCCGAATAGAATGTATTGACCACATCTGTTGACCATATTGTGTTGAAAGTTAGAGTTTACTCGACAAGTAAATAAGTTAATCGCTATTCTGTCCGACCTATAAGTTACTGGGCAATTTAAGTGATGATTAGTGTTACTTGATGAGTGTGAAACTCAAAAACGTGTTTTACTTTGTACTTAACTTTTAAGTAGCATACTTAGAACTTTACTTAGACATTGTAAAACATAACCTAAATGTTAATAATTCGCTAGTACTTCTAGTACTTAGGAGTACCTAAAATGACATTCCAATTTCCCATTTGTATGAAATTGAGATTCAAGAGTAATCCTAATTTTCTTTAGTTTCATGTACTAAAGTTCACAAATAAACTTAGTTACAGTTTAGACGGAAAATTCAGCTTTGAGTTTTGTATCTTATATTACCTAGTCATTGTTATCAAACTTTAAATAAGTTCAGCTGCGTCTCCTTATTTCGGCAAGTATTGGAAATGTAGCCCCGTGTGCCCTACTTACTTTGAAACTGCTTCAAATAACTGTGCTTCGTCGAGTAACCATTCCCTTTTAAGGAATTCATTTCTATTATTTTCTTTAAATATTTTAATTTTATATATTTGAATAACGCCTCTTTGGTCTAGCGGGATGGCCTTGACTTTTTAAGGTCCCGGGTTCGATCCCCGAGTCGAGCAAAAACAATAATAGAAAATAGGTATTTAAAATTTGGGATTTGTTATGTGCCCCGTTGGCGATAGGCTTGCCACCTATCACATGGGACCTAGTGCCTTCGACTAGTCGTGGGTGCCCTGGTTGTGCCTCTGCTTACCTCTTCGGTAAATGAACGTGAAGATACGTTTTTTATATGGCGGACGTTAATCAATTGGCATTACTAGCTGTTTAAGATATTTATTTGGCACAGTTATCGACTGTGGTCAAGATGGGACTGAAATGGACAACCCGACACCTTCCATGTTCATTCCAACCTTCTTGGTTCTTCAGGAGAATTCATGAGGTGGTGTTACATAATCGGATTTATTTTTTGTGTATCTCTTCTCTCCCCTGAAGAGGCGGTCTTTAACCATAACCAATCGAGGAAGACACCATAATCATACATACTTACTCGTCTCCAAGTACATTTTTTTTATGATATTGGAAGGCAAACAAGCAGATGGATTTCCTGATGGTAAGAAATTCCCGTCGCCTAGAGACACTAAAGGTGGTAATGGTGCGTTGCCAACCTGAGGTCGGGATGTTAGGCCTCGAGCAAAAGTAAGTTATCTTACCCTTCGAACCGAAACACGTAATGATGTTATGGCGACAGGAATAGGTAAGGCGGTGGGTACCAATCCGGCTTAGTCGCTGCGAAACTCTCCCACCTAGTCAGATGTCATGGTATTAGTGACGGTAAGCCTCTGCTCGCCTTTTGCAAGCTGCCTGGCACAGGAAGGCAGATGGTCTATTCCGCCTGGATCCACTCTTCTCTTCTTTCTGAACTAGGCGTTTGTTCGTATCTTCACGTAATTTGCTAGGTTCCTTTCAAGTTCTTCAAAGTATGTCCCCTTTTTACGTCCCTCGATACTATTCATTACAATTCCCCTTTTTTCCTATACAGTTCGCACTTTCAAAGAATGTGGTCCCTGTATTTGTACAGAGTCGCAGTAACGCCGCTTCGTCTCTACCAAACCCAGGTCTCTAAGGCGTCCAATCTGTAAGGATCTGTGAAGTTACGTGGTCTGACTTTACCCACTTTGCCTTGGATCCTGTATTTCACGGCGGAATCGCAGTAATAACGCCTCTTTTCCGCCAAACCTATTTATCCAAAGTGTTCCCAAAAGCATCCGCTCGGTGAGGAAGTTACGTGGTTTGACTCTATCCACATTTCCCTTACCCTCCTTCTAACAGATGGGACACAACGATACAGATTGCTCTCGTCCTCGCTCTTTTCCCACCTGTCCTGCCACTGAAAATTAGGCAAATAAAATAATTAAATCGTAAATAAGTATCCCGTATGAAATATTTGTTTTTTGTTGGCCCCATTGAACCCACCCACAATTGGCCAAGTGTGTGTTTAAAAGACCACTCTCATAGGGCCTTCGTTAGATACGCTCGCTCGTATTTTGTGTAAAAATATGAGCATATAAAAATAATAAATGGTTAATGCTATTTTTAAATGCTCATATTTTCATTCAAACGCGTGGCAGTACCGAAGATAAATCATACAAAATGAGCGAAACATACTTTACGAACGATATTTGGTTTAATAAACCGTGAATCAGCAGTCCTTATTGTTTAGTTTATAACCCTCGAGGGAAAAAGAAGGGTCAATAAGGGGAAAAGGGAAGGGGAAGAGGTAAGAGGTAAAGGACCAAGTCTGATGTGCCTGTGTGTATGTAAGTTTGTCAGAGGTATTACAGCTAGTAAACGAATGTACTGATTTCGATGCGTTTTTAGTTTGAAAACTAACGTAATAGAGATAAAGCAGATTTTGTTTTTGCGTGTTATGTATGCTATAGATATACTTAAATAGATACCGCAGAACACTCAAATAAGACCAAGATGGTTCTTTGCTACGATTTACGGAAAGGTTATGTTGTGGTTGTATTCTTCAATTTTGTGAGTATGAGATCGGGAGGTAAACGGGCAAGTGTGCCTGATAGTAAGCGACCAGCGCCGCCTACGAACGTCCAAAACACTAGGAGTGTTACAGATGCGTTGTCCACTTTTGGAGAAAGAATACAGTCTTTCTAGAAGGCCAAATATGGTTGAAAATCGTATCCGTTTGGAAATGCCGCCAAAACATGTAACTAAATGCTATATTAACAACTAGCATGATAATATTTAATAAATGATTGTAACTAATATCAGCTATAATTGTACATAAGCATGTTTAAAGCTGTCATATTACTAAATGTTAGGTATTCCTATTTCCAAAGTTGAAAATGCCGACTGGTAAGCTAACTTTATCAGTAATAAGTGTAATAATATTCAATGACTTATTGTAGAAATAAAATGGTAACTAATATCTATCTACAATTCTTTCTTCTTTATAACTGGCGTCCTGACCCGGCTTCACTCGGATTAAAGAAGTTATATTTTTTAAATAGAAAGTGAAAAGTGCCTCGACGGTAATTGAGCTATATTTATGTATGTACCTATCCAGACGCCAGTAATTAAATTACACGCTACATAGGTAGCAATCGGTGGAAGAAACGAGAAATGAGAATTGCGGACGGAGAGGCCCGCAACAGCCCGTAGGAATGGTACGATCACATCTTACGTCGATTTTTCGTGCGGAAATTTTTGCAAAGCACGGTGAAGTTGTAAAAACCGCGAGGTTGGCAACACATTAGTCATTCCAAAAAAGCGGAAATGTACTAGTAAAAGTTAATACTGTATCCTTTCGAACAGCTTTACAATTACCAAATAACAAGTAAATTTTTTTGTAAAAAGTAAAGTAGCTTTACGAGTATGAGTAGAAAATAGATATATACAATCACAGATTTTTTTGCTAAGCTACAAAAAGGGAACAATACATTGTTTTGTATTAGCTCTGTATGAAAATCCGTTCATTAGTTTTTGAGTTTATCGTGAACAGAAAAATAGACAGAGGCGGGGAACTTTGTTTTATAATATATAGTGATCATATTAAACATTATGTAATAACATTAATGTTGTAGTATAACACAAGCTTTTTATAATTTGCTTACTTTTGGATTAGGCCAGTTCGTGTAAATTATCAGCAGACAATTATTAATATTGAAATGCAATAAATTACAATTATTGTACAATATTTTAAAAACCGATAATTTTATCTTTTATAACCTTATCTGCAAGTATAATTTCATTCTAATAATCCATTCTGAACAATTCTAACACAAGAAAGAAAAGTTAAACTTTAAACTTTATAAACACAATATGCAAATTTCCTTTTCAAAGATGGAGAGAATATCTTATTTGAAGTTTGATGTTTTAGAAAAGTTATTCAAACCTTTTAAAAAACATTACCTTACATTTAATAAGATGTTCGTTGCTTTTGTTAGGACGAGCTTATTTAGCGACGCGACAATAAGGAACATTTTTGTTTTTTAAGTTCAAACCACATTAAATGTTACTAAAAGAAAGTGAAAGTAAAAAAAATCGCCTGTGTGGTCTAGTGGTTCAGGTGATGGACTTGACTTCATGAGATCCCGGGTTCGATTCCTGGGTCGGGCAACAAAAAGAAAAACATGGTTTTTCAAATTTTCTAATAAAAAAAAATGTTGTTCGGGATATTGCATATGTGCCCGATTGGCAATTGTCTTGCCACTTATCACGTTATGGGACTTAGTGTCTTTGGCTAGTCGTGGGTGCCCTGGTTGTGCCTCTGCCTACCTCTTCGGGGATATGGGCGTGAAGAAAAAAATAAATTCTAAATATAAGCAAAACTTAATTTGACAGAGGTATTTGAATGATTTAATGGTCTTAAGTACCCAAACTCTAACTTAAAGCAAGCATGCTAACGTGCAATAACTATTTTAGCCGTCTCTAAAAATAGTTATTAGCTTTTATTAGGAGTTAGTTCGTTATTTTTTAGTAGGAGTAGCTTCTCAATTCGTCAGTTTATTTTTTTGTTGTATATTTGCTACGTGATTACTTGGCCAATAGCACACCAATTTTGATGATTGAATACCTCATTATAGAGGTCAAGGTCAGGTCATGATAAGATTAGTATGAGGCCACTTCGGAATCCTGACCTATCTTTATGAAAAAAATGTATCGCGACGCGGTACCTAATAAAATAGATGAAGTTGGTTTTTGCCGTTTTACTGCGCTCAACTATTATATACATAAAAATTAATTGCTGTTCGTTAGTTAGTGAAACTTGAGAATAACTGGACCGATTTGGCTAATTTTGGTTTTGAATTGAGGTTTAAAAGTAAAACTGCGAGGAAACTAGGAAATACAGCATTTTAAGTTTTCCCATACAGACCCATAGGAATTGCTACTTTGAAATAAGTTCCTAAACTGAAAAAAACTCTATCACACCAAATACGAAAGATTTTAATAGAAGAAGGCGTTACTTTGCGGAAATCCATACTTAAATCTAAATAAAATTAAATAATAATTTTATTTAGATTTACGAAAGATTTTTTCCAGCTACAGCTACATGCTTAGAAGTAACGACTTATACTTCTTCGTACGAATTATACATTTTCGTAGGTAATAATTGTTTCCCGTAAGTGGTTTTACAATTTATTCTGCTTAGCGTCGAGCTGAAAGTGGCGCAACACGGGGAAGTGCTCTAAAGTCATTGAGCATTACATACTACACAGCAAATGCATTTCCACGATAGGATAAGCAACGCAAGTGTTTAACATTTTAAAAATTTATACGTTATTCAAAATTTCATTTTATTTTTCAACCGACGCAAAACGAGGCGTGATATAAGTTTGATGTATCTGTCTGTGGTATAGCAGATCTTTAGCGGATGGACGGATTTTGATGCGGCTTTTGTCGTGATCTGACGTGATCGAGATTACTTTTAGCAATAGTTTATGCAGTTTATGTCCAGGCGTTCAAGGCCATAATTTCTGGCTCTTTCACAACCATTTGAATGAATAATAGATGCAATATAGGTCTTTTTTTATGACATTGGAAGGCAAACAAGCAGACGGATTTCCTGATGGTAAGAAATTCACGCCGCCTAGAGACAATAAAGGTAGTAACGGTGCGTTGCCAACCTGAGGCCGGAATGTTAGGCCTCGAGCAAAAGTAAGTTTACCGGCTACCTTACCCTCTGAACCGAAACATGTCATGACGTTATGGCTGCTGGAATAGGTAAGGTGGTGGTACCCATCCGGGTGAGTCGCTGCGAAACTCTACCACCTAGTCAGATGTCACGGTGTTAGTTACGGTAAGCCTTTACTCGCCTTTTACGAGTTGCCTGGCAGGAAGGTAGATGGTCTATTCTGCAAAGGAACCCGGACCAACACGGGGGTCTTTACTTTTAAACATATATGAGAGCTAAAAGTTGAAACACCTATTAAACTTACTGCAAAAAAACCATTTACACTGTAGTAAGATTTATCTAACAACTAGCAGTTTCACGCAGCTTCGCCTGCGTAACTTGGATTCTACTGCATCGGTTTTGATGAAACAAAACCTATATCACTCAGAGTGACACATATAACGTAGCATTATAAAGGTGAAAGAATTTTTGAAATCGGTCCAGTGGTTTCGGAGCCTATTCATTTCAAACAAACAAACAAAAAAATCAAACCTTTCCTCTTTACAATCTCAATAAAATTCTCATGTCACAGTGTTTGTTCCCGTACTCCTCCAAAACGGCTTGACCGATTGTCATGAATTTTTGTACCATATTAAGTAGGTCTGAGAATCAGCCAACATCTATTTTTCATACCCCTAAGTGATAAGAGTGACTTACGTTAATTTTTTTACTAAAATTACGTTAAAAAAGTAGCAGAATAACGTCTGCCGGGTCAGCTAGTATTAGTATAGACAAGTCAAATAGCTTCAAAACCATAATTTAAAACATCCTTGGAAATGAGATATGTAGCCTCATTTATAAGTATAATATAACTAGCTGTTCCGGCGAACTTCGTTCCGTCCGTTTAGTTTGTATGGGAAAAATTAAAATGTCGTTTTTCCTCGTTTCCTCGCTGTTGTAAGGCTCTGCATAACTGTTCAGCCTAATCATATTTCATAATTATTTTTAAGGTGTATTTTGCTATTCGGGGCGAATATATATATATATATAAAGTAAAAGTAAAGTATCTTCACGCCCATATTCCCGAAGTGGTAGGCAGAGGCACAACCAGGGCACTCACGATTAGCCGAACATACTAAGTCCCACAATGTGATAGGTGGCAAGCCTATCGCCAACCGGGCACATTTTCAATCCCGAGTAACATTTTTTTTATTAGAAAATTGGAAAAACCCAATTTCCTTTTTATTGCCCGACCCGGGATTTGAACCCGGGACCTCATGCAGTGAAGTCCAACAACTGAACCGCTAGACCACAGAGGCGATATTTATGTAATTTGGTGTCAGCTTTAAGTTTCCTAACTATTCTATTATAATTAAACTAAAACAATTCAGTCCTATAGTACCGCCAACGTCGACACTTAGTCATGGCAGTGCCTGCCCAATGAACCAAGTTTAGGTCTTTGATTAAATTGGAGCTAAGTGGGTTGCCAAATCGCAAATTTTATTGATTTGGCGTAATGACATCATTACTTAGCTATCGTTTTTATGGATTCGTACTTATTGTTAGCTTAGTTTAGTATTAAACAGATTGTTTTAGTGTTTCTAATGTCTAGTCTTTATAAAAAGTTCTTTTGTTTTTACATAAAAGTAAACATTTATACTTATATACAATTTTACGTTTGTGAAATAAATGTCATTAAAATAACAAATTATTTTGATAGTAATAAAAAGTATTAAATGAATGTAAAAACAATTATAAGAAAGAATGCGAAACTAAACAAAATTATATAATAAATTGGTATTTAATCAAAAGTAATACATAAATACATAAAAATAATGGTAAAATAAATTCATAATCAAAATCACAGTTGTTTTCAACTAAAATTGTAAATACATTTACATACAAAATTTTAAAATAATAAATGAATAAACTGAAATAATAAATCCATAAAACTAATGGTAGTAATATGTTTTTGAAACACCCGACCCCGGAAGTACCTACATAATTGTTTAAAAAGGTACATAAATCATTATTGCAGTGGTAGATATTTTAGCCAGCGCATTTAAACTGGTCGAGGACATTGATCGATCGATATGCCATGAGTTTAAAATAGGAATATGCCAAGTGAACAGAGTGAACACTGCAATATGTGTTTTGAGTATCTTCACGCCCATATCCCCGAAGATGTAGGCAAAGGCAAAACCAGGGCACCTACAACTAGCCAAAGACACTTAAATCTTACAACGTGATAGGTGGCTAGTTTTTTCTTTCCACCCGGGTTCATAATGTTCTTGTTATTGTCATTAGAAATTTGAAAACTTATTTTTGTTTTTGGCCGACCCGAGCATCGAACCCAGGACCTCAAGGCAAGTCAGACGCAAAACCACTAGACCACGGAGGAGCGTTTAGAAAACTGCGAAAAAGCTGAAATAATTATGGCATTTGCATACGTCAGTGCCTGCCGTTGAGGTGTTCCAGTTCGGAGGGTAATATAGCTAGTAAACTTACTTTTGCTCGAGGCCTAACATCCCGGCCTCAAGTTGGCAATGCACCATTACCACCTTGGCGTGAATTTCTTACCATCGCGAAATCCGTCTGCTTATTGCCTTCCAATGTCATTAAAGAAATAATAATGTAAGCCATACTAATATTTAAATGCAAAAATCTGTCTGTCTGTGACGTTTTCACGGAC
Source organism: Calephelis virginiensis (assembly GCA_002245475.1). Classification (NCBI taxonomy): domain Eukaryota; kingdom Metazoa; phylum Arthropoda; class Insecta; order Lepidoptera; family Riodinidae; genus Calephelis; species Calephelis virginiensis. The sequence continues at coordinate 210,347 of NJDC01000286.1, read as the reverse complement.
TAATTTTGAACTTGATCCGCCCCTTTAATAAATACGTACTTACACGTACGAGTAAAGTACTCCAAGGTTCAACCTAGTATTATAGTCTTTATTACAATGTGATATCTATAATATCAACTTAGTTTGACTCCTACAGTAATCCATGTTTATTAATAAAACGCGATATGTTTAAAGCCAAGGACCCTAGTTCATAGACTAATTTGTTTAATAAAATCAACCCCTCAGGGTATATGAGGGGATGAAAGTTTGTATGAAATCTATTTTCCTCTAACGAAGTCGCGAGTGAATAGCTAGTCTACAAAACTATTATTCCACTAGTCAGACTAGGTAAAAGACTCGCCGGTTTGGCACCACCGCCATTTTCTTGTCGCCTTATCGTCGGGGCTAGCTACTGTTGAGTCCCAGTTTAGAAAGCAATTTGTCCCATTTTTTATCTTAAAATCACTGTATAACAATATCCATGTAAAATCTATACATAAAAGAAGGTCGCGTTAGTTACATTATTTATAACTCACGAACGGCTAAAGCGATTACGCTGAAATTTAACTGGAAGGTAGGTTATAACCAGGAGACGGACATAAAATACTTTTCATCCAGTTCGACTTCGAGGAAACCAGTAAAAATAACATTTTATTTTTTTCCATAGAAACTGAACGGGTGGAACAAAGTTCGCCGGAACAGCTAATAATTTATAGAAAACAGTCCAAGATCCATGAACAACCAAACTTATATATATCACTCTATAAAATTTGAAAGGTTTACAGTACCTTCTATTATCACAGGTATGATAACCTAATTTCAATTTTGGGTCATCATTATTTTGTCAGGTATAAACTAAAACTTAACTAAAAATGATAAAAATGTTAACTTTCGTCAAATTATAAATTGTGATTGTCTTGGTATTTTCGTGACATTTATTGGCAGACATTAACGTGTAAACTCTTTGACAGAAACCTTTAAACTCTCATAAATTTCAACTATTCTCTTCCAATGATAGCTGTTATATTGTTACTTACATCACTGTTGTCAGAAGTTGAATTTAATACATTGTGTAGCGGACTATTTGAAATATGGTCATTATTAACAAGAGAATTTCGTTAGTTCTGACCTCTGGAGTCAATCATAATGCACAATACTGCCGGACCTTCCAAAACCACAATTCATATAGCCCGGTTAAGTTGTAAAAACCTCGCGGTTAGCATCATATTAGCCATTAACAAAAAAACACAATTGTTCAAATTATTATTAAATAGCGGCCCGCCCCGGCTTCGCACGGCTATGAAATATTCCCCTTTAATCACTTTATCCATTTAAAAAAAACCGCATCAAAATCCGGTGCGTAGTTTTAAATATTTTAGCATACATAGGGACATAGGGATAGAGGAAGCGACTTTGTTTTATACTATGTAGTGATGTAAAGGAGTCAATAGTTATTGAAGTAAAACTGTTTTATCGACGTATAAGAGAAATTTGCGTCAAATTTCTTTGTTACGTTTTTTGACCTCTAGTTATGTTCCACAAATAACCGCTGCATGTTATCACCGGATTTCATACTGAGTCCTTCGTGGTTTTTGTTTCGAAAGCCAGTATATCTCGTTTGAATGTCTCCAAGTGTTTGCACATCGCGCAACTTGCTACATATAATGTTTTTTTAAAGTAAAACTTCGTTTCTGTTACGCTCTACGAAAAATGATGCCATAAAGAAGATTCACTTCTTGCGTGTCTATCCTAATTTTCACACACATTTTTATTGTTATGAGGTAGCGAACAAGCCGAGGACTATACCTATAAGGATACAACAGTTGCCTACAAATACTGTAGGTTTTAATGGTGCCGTACTGCTGGGACTTGTATACAAGTCTGTCGACTACTCTACCTTTCATTTCAACACGGAATACGGCAATGGCTTAATAGGGGTTCCACACGGATTAAAACATTGGTTTGCATCCGCGTGGAACGTAGATTTGATCCAAAATTTGATTTGTTTCAAGCAAAGTTTCCACCAAGGTCACCTTTGTGGAAGGCGTGATTGGGGCGTGATTACAGCCGTCTGGTTGATGCTTTAGTTTGTCTAGAAATATTTTAATTTAAATTAAAATCATACGCTGTGAAACTTTCTGCGTTCAAAACTTTGGAAAGCAGAAGTAGAAAAAGTACTTTATTGAATACTCCTGGTATTACTAAAATAACATACTTATCAAGACCCAGAACCAAAATTTGTATAGCTGTGTGGCTGTGAATGTTAAGAAAACATAAGTGGTATAGTATTTTTAACTGCAAATTGTTTTTAGACATATTCTGCCTTATTAATAAACATGGAGTAAAGTACTCCAAGGTTTAACCTGGTATTATAGTCTTTATAACAATGTAATACAGACTATAATATTAACTTAATCTTACACCTACCCTACACCACATTTATTAATAAGACGGATTAAGACTAAAAAGTTTTTTCCGCTGCTGGAATATCAAAAAGTAGTACTTTATTAGCTTTTAAGATTTTTTTATGATATTGGAAGGCAAACAATCAGACGGATTTCCTGGTGGTAAGAAATTCACGCCGCCTAGAGACACCAAAGGTGGTAATGGTGTGTTGCCAATCTGAGACCCGGATGTTAGGCCTCAGGCAAAAGTAAGTTAACCGGCTACCTTACCCTCCGAACCGGAACACGTCATGACGTTCTGGCGGCAGGAATAAGTAAGGCGGTGGTACCAATCTGGGCAAGTCGCTGCTAAACTCTACCACTTAGTCAAATATCACGGTGTAAGTGACGGTGAAAAATATAACTTAAGAGCTTATAATCGCTTAGTCTAGACATTTTATTTATTTAAAATTTTTGTACACTATATTACAATATATATTACATAAACGGCGAGCTTGATGCGTTCATTAGTTTCTACTAGCCAACCTTTGGGCCAATAGAAAAAATGTTCTACATTCAATTAACATGAGCGACCAACGAATAGTAAGATACAACTGGGCCTATGTTATAGATGCGTCGCTGTTCTGTGGTCGGGATGTTACTTCTGCAACACTAACAGTAGTTTTATTAGTATGACCTATTAAACCCGCAAAAATGCCGCCTGACTCTATAAAATATTTAATTAACTGTTTTTTATTACAGGGAATAGCCAGTGTATAGGAGTAGCTGCATCAAAATGCCACCTAAGTAAGCTAAATTATGGTATCAATCATTTTGCAGTAACAGCATTTTTGTGATAATAATCAAACTGTCATACATTCATTTTGATTAATTTTTTTGGAGATTGGGTTTTTATCGCCTAATAGAGCATAACCTTTAATTACTTCGATACTGCTAACTATAATATACATAAAAAAACTAATTTCGCTCTATTTATGAATACTAGAGAGCTTATAGTACTCGCCAGATTAGTCTGCGCGCTGTAAAAATTGGAACTACTTTGACATTTGTCGAATGACAACAGAGTGTTACCAAATACGCGGTATTTTTGAAGAACACGTTCTAAATTCTAAAATATTTTATATCTTACAATTATATTTTGTAAGCAATTATAAAACACCGGTTCATGTGCAAATCAACGCTATAACTACAGAAGCCATGCAGCAATATCATTCTTTTTTTTTTTGTTTAGGAAAGTTATAGGGATATATGACAAGTAATAAAATAACTTGATTACCGAGAAAATCCCAAAATTTCAAAAAAGTATGTAAAACAACTAAATAAAAAAGGTTTTGCAGTAGGCGTTTTACTTAAATTAAAGTAATTGGTACCAAGTGGATTTTTACAAAACGTGAGGCCAAAAACATTTCTATGTTAAGCAACATTTGCAGTGCCCTCTATTGCGCGCAGGCTTATATACTGCTTACTATAGTTGACAGTCCAACTAAGCGTTAGATAGAAATTTAGATTGATCACAAAGTCCGGTGAAGTTGTAAAAACCGCGAGGTTGGTACACACTAATTATTCCAAAAAAAAGATCACTACGACATAACTTTATGATGATTCAAAAGTACTAAGTAGTTAAGTTATTGCTGTATTTCAATAGGATGATAAAAAAGTGATGCTACTTTTAAAGAGTAAAGTGACTTGTGGCTATAATTAGATACATAATTATTTAACTCAACAACTCCATCGCTGCTACACTATGATTATAAAATGATTGGAGAGGAGTTAATTGTGTAATGGATAACCCGCTCATGTAAAACACGCATTATTACTACACTGACATAAGAAATAAAAGAAAATGAGTGTTGCTAGTTTTAAAAATAAAATAAAATGACGTCGATTGGATGTAGTGACGTTCGCGTAATAACAACGTCACTCCGTACGTCAGTACTGCAAAAGTTCGTATGACAGTTTGATTTTCGTCACTAAAAATCTTACCACTGGGCATTGTCGTTTTATGTTAGTAAAAATTGGCTTTAATATTCATTACGCAGTTTATGTCAATGTTTTATAGATGGCTTTTGTATGTTTTGGTCGCAACATTGTCAATTTTTGCCTCTAAGAGGGTTTCGGAAGGCAAAAACGTAATCTATAAAAACAGAAACGGTAATGGAGCGTTGCCATAGATGTTAAGTCTGGCTTATGTACGTTGACTACCGCCCTCAATAATAATACCATGTAAGCGAGTACTGATATTGTGGTGAAGGTAAAGGTTTTTCTAGAATAATATATCAATTTGGTCACTACAATAAAAGTATAATAAGGATATACTAAACATGAAAAATACTTTTTTATTAGTAAGCTATCATTCTTGAACCCTTTCTTACTTTAGAGCTTTTAGGCAATAAAGCAAGGTTTTTCCAATGTTATAGAAAGGTAAATAATAAGATGTACATGTTGCCTATATAAACTAAAGATTGTAATGCTAAACGTTAAGCTTTTTACATAATTAAGGTTATCAGCTACTTCTCTCCAGAACTATCCAGTCACACTGCGACCAACTTATATGTTCACTAAACAGCGTCATTTGTATGAAAGTTTCTGAGTGAGATTTTTACCTAAAAAATAACGATGAAAATAAAAAAATAACAAAACAAGTTGCACTCCGGGAGTACCGGCAGAAGTGAAAACTTGAATAATAAAGTTGTGCCTTTTTTTGATATTTTTGCATGGTTACTGAATAATTATGCACGATTGGCTTTAGTTATTATCAGTATGAAAGTACTATTATTTTTGTTGTACAATATAAGACTCATTTATTGCACTATCGTACACAAACATGACAACACGATCGCACAAGCGCCCTGCGCTGTCTTATTCGCGCAAGCGCCCTGCACCGTCTTACGAATTTTTGTCTTACGAAATTTCAGGTCACGTGTCCTGACGCGAGTTTAGAAGTTTTTACCCATTCCAAAAAAAGTGCGCAACGCCGCTTAACAAGTTTTCACTTCAAAAAATATAGAATTGGGAATTTTATTTTCGGTGCTCCCAAGTGCTCCCATAGAAACTGACAACGAAATAGTTGTTTGGTTCCGATATTGACTACTAAACACATATAAGTTGGCACTATACAAAACTAATCTGACATCACTAAACATCATACTGTCATATGCAAGTGTAGCATTCGCCCATCTCCCTAAGAGAACCCTGTACCCACTACAAGTTGTTCAGAATAGGTTCCTACGACTAACCACCGGCGCACCGTGGTACATGCGCAACTTAGATTTACATAGAGACTTGCCTAGCGAAGCACTTTCAAGAACTCTCCCAAACATATTTTTCTAAGTTAGAAAACCACCCGAACCCTCTGATGGCAGCAGCTAACGATTATGTCCCCGAGACGGACCCACCTCCGCTTCGCCGGAGGCCCCGTCACGTGATTCTAGACCCCGATGACCCCATTACCGAGGCAAACGCCTTATACAACAGTACACACACACAAACTCGCGACACCGCCGCCGCCGGGGGCGGCGAAGACCCTTGTTCCGCCCTGGGCGGAACACAGCCACGATATCCTCTTCCGAAACAAACCAAGATCCTACCCTAAGCCGAGGTACGGTCTCACAGGAGACACCCCAGGCCCCACCCAAAATTACATCTCTGGCTGAGCACTCTGCTCGCCCACTAGCCCGGTGACGTTGTTAAAGTCAATAGACGTACACAACAGTAGTCATTTCGAAAAAAAAAATCAGTAAACACATTTTCTCTTTTTAAAAGAAAAATATGAAAACTCATCATGACGTCCTAATAGATAATCAGTAGTAAGCGCTTATTTTATCTGAGATTTGGTTGAAGACTTTTGGCATATTATGTAAAACTTTATATTTAAAATGATATTTTAAAAGTTTTTTTTATGTTTATATTTACGAAACAAGTAAGTACGCAAGGAAGGTAAACTGGGTAGTGTTAAAACGAATTTGGTAGTGAATATAAAACATGCAAATCATTATCCAGGTAAGCGATATTATAATCGTCGTTGTTCTGAGATCAGCTGTAGTAGATTTTTGTAGTAGACATGGTTAATGTGGAAGCTAAAGGTTATTTTGCCTTCCGGATCGCAACTCGAAAGTGGCAAATATTATAGCGGCGGCAATCGCTGAGGCAATGGCTTCCTACCCGGACAAGTTGATGGATATGATTCACTACAGCGTTGCCACCGGTCTCGGCGACCAAGATCTCTCTTGAGCACGGCGTTTAACGCCTGGAGAGGAGCCACTACTCCTCATCCATCCAGTAACTAGAACGCAGCACCAATTCGAGGTACGGAGGTTTTTTTGGAGTTGGTTAAAAATTTGTAAAATTAAAATCGGTAATGAAATTAACTTGCTGTTATTTTTATCCACCACGAATATGTTTAATGAGTGTTACAATCGGATACTGTTCAAGGTTATATCTGCCAACACTCGACATACCATTTCAATTACTCTTAAGAATAGTACTAACGTTTAAATAATCCGTACTCACAGACAAAGCACCTCGTATTTTATTTATGCTCTAATTAATCTTGGTAGCTTCCTTTGATTACATAAGGCATTTCTAATTTACAGTTAATGGATTTTGTCGGCTGTTGTGCCGATGTACGATTGCAGATTTCATAGCAGATTTATTGAAATGTTAATGTGTAGATAGCGTTTTATTATAATGAGGAAATATGATTCTTCATAGAGTGTTTGTACAATCCTTTAGGAAAAAGTTGACCCTTCCCTTCTGGTGATATGCCGAGAAATTTCATTCAACTCCCTCCCACATTTTCCTTATTCCCCGTATCGTGTGAGATGAGAGAAAAATATGATTATTGTGTGGGAAGCACTGGGTATTCTGTAAGAAAAAGGGGGTATTTATACTTAAAAGAAAAACGAATAATTAAATATTTAGTAATGGACTATGAGGCCATTTATTTAATTTCATGAGTCTTGACAGGATTGAAAATAACTCTACATTTTCTTACTTTGTTTGAAAAAGGGATATAATATTTTAATGCATTTTTCGAACGATTTACTTAAGTCTAACTGGAAGTTATAATGTAATTATATTTTCTAACAACTACTCTAACAAACCGAATTGAATATTACGTAAGAGTAGTTTGAAATATCTTACGTACTCTTACATAGGGCTAGATGGGTCAACATTTCCAAAATCATCTTTACGTTATTAATAAATAGCCCCTATATACACCGTAAATAAAAATGAAAAAAAAAACTAATCAAATTGAAATAAATGTAACTGATAATACAAAGAATCTCCGTATCTGGCAATAATCTACCGATGTTAATCCAAATCACTTCAGTCAGAGTAATTACATGTAGTGCTATGCCTAGGGTTGCCCTTCGCTTTATTTCATATTATTGTCTTACTTTAAATTAAAAAAAAAACTCGTCCAGATATTAATTAAAATTATTGTATTAATTATATTAAGCCGACATAATGTACAAAACTAAAATATCTTGCAGTCTTTATTCAAGTGCTATGTTTTTTGAATTTCAAAGCCAAAGTTGCATAATCCTTACGCTCACATTTTCGTTCAGTCTTTTTAATCTAATTAGATCATACCTCAGATATTTACCAAACATATTTTTGATGTGATAACATATCGCACAAGCACAACATTCCTTGCGGTAAGAAAAAAACATGGCCTATAAATATCAGAGACATCGAGCAACACAAACTATGTTTTTTAAATTTTCTAATAAAAACAAAGCTGTCCGGAATAAAATAATGTCCGGTTGGAGATAGGTTTGCCACCTATCAGATTTTAGGACTAGAATCTTCGGCTAAATGAGGGTTGCTTTCCGTTAGACGATACGGACTTGCAATTGCTTTTCTTTTACTTACATCTTTTTACTTATATAGTAAACAAAGCAAAGTGTGCTATAAATTAAACTAAATATAAATATAAATATTAAACTAAATTATTTCACAAAAATGTGGCAACCCTAAGTTTTCCCTCTTGATCGGCCATAGCTCGTAAGACATCCTCACTTGATTATAACGATTAACGAAGATGCTTCTTGTAAATACTAAGTGTAATAATATCAGAAAATGACTATATAAGAGTTTTTGAAGTTGTACTTCTTTTGGCGCGTTAGGAAAAAATGATGAGGGTAAATTTTTACGATGCGCGCGCACACCGTCACGAAAAACCGACATGATGAAGTTAGCTATGAAGTTAGCTATAGATAGCATTTTAGTTTTTAAAAAGATTGTTATCTTATTTCGATGAAGAAGTATAACTTCTAACGCGTTTACATAAGTACACACACACTTTTATCTTAATAAATGACAGACATCGTCTAAATTAGTATATTTTCACATTCAACTCCTTTATTTTCTATTAAATAAGGATATAATTCACAGTTTAAAAAAGGTTCTGGTCCGGAAGGGTAGCCTGAAGACTTTTTTTATATGATATTGGAAGGTAAACAAGCAGACGGATTTCCTGATGGTAAGAAATTCACGCCACCTAGAGACACCAAAGGTGGTAATGGTGCGTTTCTAACCCGAGGCCGGGATATTAGGCCTCGAGCAAAAGTAAGTTTACTGGCTACCTTACCCTCCAAGGCGGAACACGTCATGACGTTATAGCGGTAGGAATAGGTAAGGCGGTGGTACAAATCCGGGTGAGTCGCTGCGAAACTCTACCACCTAATCAGATATCACAGTGTTAGTGACGGTAAGTGACGGTGACGCACCTAAAACATCTAAGGTGTCTATATACCACGATATTTTCTTACCTTAGGAAACCTGTCTGCTTGTTTGCCAACCACGTATATAAAAAAATGAGACCACCTCTGAATTACACCTAAAAAATAATCATACCATTCTTAATTGTTGGAGTTATCATGTAACAAGACATGCAAAAAAAACATACAGACGAATTGAGAATATACTTCTTATGTTCGATACGAATATTATCGAACACAAAGAGTAAGTATATGGTTCGTAGTAGCACTACATAGCATAAAACAAAGTCGCTTCCTCTGTCCTTATAACCTTTAGTGTAATTAAATCTTTAAAACTACGCAACGGGTTTAAATGCGGTTTCTTTAATAGATAAAGTAATTGAAGTTTATATGCATATTTATATCCGTGCGAAGCCGGGGTGGGCCGATAGTTGTTAATCATTTTCAGTTAATACGTCTAACAGGATCTGAACACTAAGAATTCAGAATGTTAATATTGTACGGAATATCGGCCGGCCTCAGCCCTCAAGGCATCTATTGGAGCTTAATATCTTGACCTATAAATTCACGTTGCGGAGGAAAAGATTTATGAGTGACTTGGGCTTGAACTATTTGTTCACTAACTTAAGGCAGTTGATTATAGCCAGTTCGAACTATATATTTAAGAGTGGATCAAAGGTCTGTATAACTCGTTTGCAAATATGGGTTTGATATGATTTTCATTTATTTATATTTTTTTCTGTATTTTATTTAAATATTGTTAGATCTGAATTTTGACATTTCGGAACATTGCTAAATTTTAAAAGTATTTAATCCCTGACAAAACCTACTTACAATGTAGCTAAATTGGCGGAGGTGATCACTTTCCATCAGCTGACTCACTTGCTCGTTTGCCTCGTCTTCTATACAAAAACCATTCCACTATGTTTCTTAAGAATTACTTAGCTTTTAAGCGAAAAAATCTGCATCACAATCGGTTCACCCGTTCAAAAGTAATGACGCCACACGCATACAGACACATCAAACTTATTTATAACGCCTGTGCAGTCTAGCGGTACTGCGCGCATTGGAATTGACTTAATATACCTCTGCGTACATCTTTGGAGATACGGGCGTGAAAATAATTAATTTGTGTTATAAAAAAAGTATCTTCAAGCTCATATCCCTGAAGAGGTTTCATACGCAATCAACGTTATTAAAAAATTGAAAAACATTTTTTTTTCGTTACCCGACCCGGGAGTCGAACCTCATGGATTCCAGTCCAACACCGCACCGCTACACTAAAAAGGAAAATAATTTGCTATTTTACCTAAATAGTGTGTTAGTTAACGCGTTGGTAAATAAGCGAGATAAAGAAAACAGGGATCTTCCTTTCGATATTCGAAATTATCTATATTTTATTCAATTTTAAACTACAAAATATGCTTTTTTGTTAGACAAATATGCAAGTCCTACACCGGACCGCTAGACCACAGAGGCGACAGAAAAGTATTTCATGGCCGTATCCCTTTTAACCGATGAAGGTTAAAAATACCTTTCAGAGACCATTTTTATTGGCCGAATAATCGCGTTACAAACATACAAATAAACTAAAACCTGTACACGAAATTCTGATTCTGGGTCGAGAAACAAAAAGGAAATGTAGTTTTTTTAATTTTTAAATAAAAATTGTTGCTTTTTATTGGATGTGAGCCCAGTTGGCGATAGGCTTGCCACCTACCTATCACATGTGGGATTTAGTGTCTTCGAATAATCGTCTCTCTTTCGGGATATTGGGCAACTGGAACAAACAACCTGAACACTGGATATCATGTCACGTTAGTCATACTATACCTGTTTCTGTGGATAACATAAAAAATATATTGGCATTTCACACAAAAATACTCAAATGCGAAAACTTCACAAAATGTTTAAAGAAAACTACAACTGTTATATCTCGTAAATTTCAGTTTATAGTAAAGGTAAAGTGACAAGTTACCATTTGTATGATGGTACCACCCGGTACCGTAAGCACTAAACTCATACTTTACACCTTCAAGTTTTAGTTAAATGCGACCGTTTGTCAATCAATTTTTTTTTATTATGTAATAACTTATAAGGTAGCTGCCATTACGTATTTTGTAGCAAACAAGCAGGCGGTTTTACTAATGCTAGGAGAAAACCGAAACCTATAGACACCATAACTGTGAGTGGTGTGTCGCTAACTTAAGGTCGTGAAATTATATTTCGTGAGCAAGTGTATAGGCTACCCTTCAGTAAGGAACACAACAATAGCGAACACTGACGCTATGGTGGCAAGAATAAGGCGCTGGTGCAGATTCGGTTTCTGTTTCTATGGGAAAAATTTAAATGTTCATATTCCAAGTTTTCTTGCAGTTTTTCCCATTTGCTTATCTTTTAAACCTTCCCTGGTCTTCCACATATAATTCAAAATCAAAATAAGCCAAATCGGTCCAGTGGTTTGGAAATTATGCGTTTACATATATTTCGGCGATTACGTACATACATACATGTCACCACGCCAAGACCCTTACGAGTAGGCTGAGGCTCCACATCCTTTTCATACAAACAAGCAGGTTTCGACGACTCTTGCCCTTTGACCTTTGGATAGCAACCGCGCGATTTTATCGTGGATTGTCCACCTAGGTCTCCCCGGGTATCGGGTACTACATCCATCCACATTCGCATTGTATGTCTGTTATTTCGGCGATTAATTTTTAATATACCTACTGGCTGCTACCCGCCGCTGACCCCACGATAAATTAAGATATGGTTTATTATCCTATCTTTCAACTTAAGTCAAACTGCACGTGGTGTACACATTTATTAAAATCGGTTAAGTAGTCCAACGCGGGCAACCAACATGCACTAGAAGAACATTCCAGTAACCTAAATTATTAAAATACCAACAATTACCATAAAACAGATTTGATTAGACATTTTCCCTCTAGATTTCAAAAACCCTATTGATTAAACTTTATTGTGATACGGGAAATAGAGATAATAAAATCGTTAAAAAAAACTAAAAACAATATTTTTAGTCATTGGTGTTAGTTAGTGTCAGTAAGTAAGGTGCAATTTTCTTTTTTACGGATCCGGAATCAACATGGGTGATATCTCTCAATACCATGTATTCAAGAGTACGTGTTACGATCAATATACGCTTTTTTTTTATGAGGTGGTTGCTAGGAAATTTCTTCTTATATACTTCAAAGGAGCTCGGGACAAACAAGAGGTGAATTTAAACATTAACGTGAATAAGAGCACTTTTAATTCATATCAGTACGCATGAGATGGACAAATATATGTTATTCACCATTTCTATAACGGTTAACGGGTTAGAAAGGAATTCAAAATTTCGCCACGGGACTTGAATCCTCAGTAGCTAAATTGGTTAGAGCATTCGTCGGCTTGAGACGAAAGGTTACAGGTTCAAATCCTGTCTGATGCGAAATTTTTTCTTTCTTTAAAATTTATAGAAATTTATCCCAAGCACAGGGCAAGTGCTAAAATAAAAATACGTTGCGAGAAACGAAAGTTATGGCCATTCTAAAATG
>NJDC01000286.1:149130-161120 GCA_002245475.1 Calephelis virginiensis | reverse complement strand
TACTATCAGGCCACCGTCAATAATCCGAATATCTATTTCTACCATATCGTAGGTGGCCAATTTATCTCTAACATGACATATTCAATCCCAAAGAACGTTGTTTTTATTAGAAAATTAAAAAAAAAATCGGAAATCGAAACCGAGACCTTATGTATCCAACGTTAACACCGAACCACTAGACCACAATGGCGATATTTCAAAAAGTGAAATGTTATCCCGAAATGCAAATTATTATAGCCATGTAGCACGAAGTCATGACATTTACAGTAAGAAAAAACTACGCAATTTGCTAAATACCAGTCGCTGAATGTCAAATTTCCCTCAGACCTCGGTTGCTGTACTGTGGAGAGTTATATTTAGAGTACTCTTAAGGGCGGCGAGGGTTCTAGTGGGTCAACGCTTTACTGTTGTATGTTTTAGTTAGATTGCTCATTTTTTTCTAATATTAGTGATACATTTTCTGGGAATCCTAATGGTTAAAGCCACAAAGTGCGAAGTCATGACATTTACAGTGAGAAGGAATATTTTTATAAGAGGACCCGTTGTCAAACCACAACATATTCGTTTATTCGTATATCCAAGGTCACGGGAAATCACTATAATTTACTTCGAATAAAAGTGAAATATTATTTGTAAATGCAAATTGTTATAGACATGTAGCATGAAGTCATGACATTTATAGTGAGAAAAACTATGTAGTTTGCTAAATACCAGTCGCTAAATGTCAAGTTTCCCTCAGACCTCGGTGGTTGTGCTTTGGAGTGCTATTTTTAGAGTGCTCTTAAGGGCGGCTAGGGTTCCAGCGGGTCAACGCTTTACTGTTTTATGTTTTAGTTAGTTTGCTGATTTTTTTCTAATATTAGTGATACATTTTCTGGGAATCCAAATGGTTGAAGCCACAAAGTGCGAAGTCATGACATTTATAGTGATTTTTTTTATAAGAGGACCCGTTGTTAAACCACAACATACTCGTTTATTCGTATATGGTCACAGGAAATCACTATATATTTATATATATAAAACAAAGTCGGGTTTGTTACAACACTTTTAATTCTAGATCTGCAAGACCAATTTTCATGATTTTTGATTCATTGAATTTGTCTCCAGCCCAGATAGCAGAATACACCTTAAAAATAATAAAAACAAAAAAAAATGTAAAAGATGAGTCGTCTTTAAAAGAAAGTCATGAAAGTTAAACCGATTAGGCTGAAAATTGATGGAGAGTTAGCTTAGAATCGGGAGACAGACATGGAGTACATTTTATCCTTTACAACAGCCAGCAAACTAGGAAAAACTATATTTTAATTTTTCTCATACAAACTGAACGGGCGGAACGAAGTTTGCTGGAACAGATAGTTTCGAATAAAAGTGAAATATTATCTGTAAATGCAAATTGTTATAGCTACGTAGCATAAAGTCATGACATTTATAGTGAGAAAAACTACGTAGTTTGCTAAATACTAGACGCTGAATGTCAAGTTTCCCTCAGACCTCGGTGGCTGTGCTTTGGAGTGTTATTTTTAGAGTGCTCTTAAGGGCGGCGAGGGTTCCAGCGGGTCAACACTTCACTGTTTGTGATTTGGTTAAACAAACATAAAGCTTGCAGCAGACTGTAAATACTTGCTTTTTATGCACTGACAATGACAATGATTTAAATTGCAATTTTACATTTGCTTTTAAAGAAATGTCTGTATGTTTTGTATTTATTACACGACTAGCGGCTCGCCCCCTGCTTCGCACGGATATAAAATAATATGCATATAAATCTTCCTCTTCAGTCCTCTTCAGTTGCGTAGTTTTAAAGATTTAAGCATACAAAGGAACAGTGGAAGCGACTTTGTTTTATACTATGTATTGATTTCTCGGCCAATAACAAACAGATTTTGATGAGTTTTTTCTTCGAGGGGCAAAGGTTCTGAAGTGGTCTGATATAAATTTTATCAAGATCCTAGAAGTGGTTTGTTTCATATAATTGTATTTATTAATAAGGTATAAACCAACAACAACACGACGTATATTAATAAAATTTGTATAGAATTTAGAAGAATTCGGTGTCATGATCTGCTTTCAAAAAGATAATGATCTTAAATCGTTATGGTAAAAGGATGTAATGATCCTAATTCTCATTTGTATTAGACTGCTCTATTTTTTGCATGACATAAGACAGTGAACAAGCATGCGGCTCCCCTGATGATAAGAGACACTATAGATGTTGTAGGTGCATTGCTGTCCTGTGGCCGGGGTGTTAAACCAATCGTGGGAGTAATGTCATATTTTCCCGCTAGTGTAGTCAAGTAGTAAAATCCTTTAACGGCTCGCCACCTTTTACTGGTCTATTACATAACGTGAATGCCTGCCATTGTTGTAGTCACTTGGGACGGTATAATATCTGGTCGTGCCAAGCCGATATTTTTACTTACTTCCAATATGTTTTATTTAATTAAGCAATTAATAGAAAGAATAAAATACATATGAAAGAACGAATATGGGTAACTAAGTTACTGCGTTAACAGGATTTCTTAACTACTTAATACTAAAAATGCAAACGTTAGTTAGTTTGTTACACTTGCATGCAAAAACTACTAAACCAATCATCATAAAACTTTGTGCACATATTCTTGGATGTTCAAAGTAATATAGGAAACTTTCTAATGATTTAAATAAATTTAATTAATGATAAAATGATAATTAAGCGGAGGCGCTGGTAAAATCTTTGAGCTCGGATAGTTTATTGACTGGTTACGGATACTATCTTGCTTGTTATGGCTAATGACTATGTAATGACGAAACACTACGGACGTCATCAGCTAGTAAGCTTATTGTAGTTCTTAGTCTCTTTTTAACTATACAACGAACCAATTTTATGGAACGGGCAAGCGATAATTTTATCAGCATTCATTGCTCCTTCTGAAAACCTTACCCTTAGGGTAGTAGGTTAGGATTAAAGGTGTTATACTCCTGGTGTTGCGAATATCCGTGGACGGTGGTGATCACTTTCCATCAGGTGACCTATTTGCTCTTTTGTCTTCTCTTGTTTAGAAAAAAGGGTATGTAACTTCATGGTATATACCCTTAAGGTAATATCCTATCAAACGAAGTCACTTAATACAACTTGAGCCGTACAATTCACCTTAAGAGCAAATATAGTGGTCAGCAGATATTTACTATTAGGTACTTGCGCCTAAGATAGCCTAGTTCTAAAGAGGGCCCATTTTCAATATTTTGTTTTTTTTAGTTTGAAAGAGTTTAAATTACTACCTATGGGCTATCTTTATAACTGGGCTATGGTAGGTGCAACTTGCAAGTACCTTATTACCAAAGTTTGTCTAACATTATGAATGTATTTTATACATACAAGATCCATGACTTCGTCAGCGTTGAGTTATAACGTTTTTCTCACTAACTTTCATCTCCTATTATATCTGTCTTTTGTGGATTGTTTTTTTTTAAAAAAAACTTAAGCTGTATGGATATCAAACTTCATCAAAATCGGTTAAGTAGTTAGCCATGAAAAAGCAACAGATAGACTTTCGTATTTATAATTCTAGTATGGATATCTTTAATGTGCATAATAATTTATAATATATAATGGCTTTAAACTTTTTACGATTTTGGAAGGCAAACAAGCATACGGATTTCCTGGTGGTAAAAAATTCACGTTGCCTAGAAACACCAAAGGTGGGAATGGCGCATTGCCCACCTGAGGCCGGAAATTAAAGTCTCAAGTATATATGTATATATAACTTCGGTTCGGAGGATAAGGTAGCCCCGTACCCTACGACCCAGAACACGTCAACGGCAAGCACTGCCGTTATTGTGGCTGGAGTAACGAAACTATACCACATAGTCAGTGGTCACGGTGTTAGTTACGCAAAACCTATGCACGCCTTTTATGAGCTGCCTGGCAGGAAGGCTGATCTATTCAAATGAGTCCGAAGCAACAGGTTGAAAAAATTGTGTTAAATACAAAATATTTACGTAAATAAAAAATAGGGTTCAAAATGTCGTTTATCTCGTTAGCTCCTGAATCTACCAAGTACGCAGTTTGCTGAATGTCAAGTTTCTTCAGACTTCGGTTGCTGTGTCAAGTGGTTTTTTTAAAGTGCCCTTAAGGGTGGCGAGCTTTCCACCGGGTCAACACTTTTCTGTTATTTCTACAAATTATACTTACACTGATACTCGTATAACATAACAGTAGATTTCATTTCTTCGTTTTCTACTGAAATGTTAATAGCTAATAATTTACAAAATTTACTAAAATATTATTTACATAATTGGGCGAAGTAAAACAGCAAAACCCCCACTTCAATTTCAATAAGTAAATAAAAAGTAAGCAAACCAAAATTTAGTATTTTTCATATATTTAAAAGCACATGAATTTAAAAGGATTCAGCTTATTTCAGCATCTTTAGACATTTTACAACTGACATTCTTTTATGTTATTTCTTATAAAAAGTGCCCATACATGAGCTTTGTGAGATGTCTGTGCCAATCTAGACTAGTAGTTACTTGCCTCTATTACATTATTCTAATTGCAATAATGGAAAAAACCTAGAAAACTAAGTAAATATATATACTATAGTAATTGATAACAATATCACATTATATGTCAAACAAAATTAATATCAGGTATGCTGAATTTAGGAAAATTAAGAATAGTTGTAATAAAAATTATTATTTATTTTTAATTATAAATTATTATCAATAGTGTAATGGCAAATGAGTTTTACAGATACCAATTAAATACTACGTTGTATTGATTACCAACTTATAAAGTGCAGTCTTCTTAGCTTACCTCAAGGCTCAAAGTATTGGATCACTTTTTTGTAGATAACATAACGCTCGAACATTTTTTTTATGGATTCAAATTTTCATTAAAACGCTCATACACGATAATTTTCTTGTCTTACCTGGAACAAAAATATTATTAGAGGTAAATCGTTAGAATGGTTAAAAAGCTGTTGAAAATAGGAATAGGTGTTAAAATATCAAAAATATGTAGCAACCGTAAGAAAATTCATACTTTGAATTATCTTTTTAATAACTGCGGTGTACCACAAGGCAGTATTTCAGGGCCATTACTTTTTTAAATTTATATAAATGATCTGCTTGATGCTATCAAGTATGATTCTATTTTATTTACGATGCTACTCTTCTCATTAATTGTAAAAGTAAAAAGATTTAAAATAGGAAACCACTGAAACCTTGACTAAAGTTTCACTATGGCTTAGTGATACCCGGATGGAACGAAGTTCTCTCTCTCCCCCTCTCTCTCTCTCAATTTTTATCAATCTCTAGTAATCTCTATCTCTATCTCTCTTATAGAGAGAGACAGACAGAGCAACATGAAACAATAAAAAATAAATAAAGAGAGACAGAGAGAGAAACATGAAAAAACATAAAAATAAAATATTCCAAAAATTAAAAAAAAATATAAAAAAATAGCTTACTACAATACAATACAATAGCTTACTATAGCAAAAAGTGTCGTGACAACTTTTCGTAAGATTTTTTTCCGTCTAGCCACCTTTCACAACGCGCAATAAGGAACTTCGTTCCAAAAATACCTTCATCAAAACCTGTTCAGCGGTTTAGCCGTGAAAGGTAGACAGACATACAGATTTTGCTTTTATAATATTAGTATGGCTGTAAAAGTTTGTCTGTGTAGTGCGATTGCTGTCGATTCATTAATTGAAATCGAATAAACGTTCACTGCAACAAATTTGTAGGTACATCTAGTTAGCGAATGTAATTTCTAGATTCTACAGTACTAGTGGATTATTGACTTACTTTCAAAAATATTTAACAAATCCGATAAAATAATTAATTGTTTGGTATTAAGTAAATGTTAGACAAAAGAGTATGTATCTAAAATGACATATCTGGTTCGAATTACCAATTTGTATGAAATCGAAATTCAAGAGTAGACCACCAGGTTTTATCATCAAACATTTGTAAGACTAGTTTAAAAGATCTCTTTTATCGCCTCGTTAAAAGTTAGTGCGAATCTGATTGCATAATGAAATTGGATTGCCTTGCAATCCTGAAAAACGTAAAGCTTATTACAATTTGTTTCTTTGATATTGTAATGAAGTGTTTTGAATCGCCTTAAAAGGTTTTTCGTTTATAGCAATTTATTTGTGTTTATAAATGAACTAACTTACCTAGCAAATATTCATAATGGAATTTTAGAATGAACGTAAAAGTATCGAGAAGGGATTATTTGTTTATAGTTCCAAATTCAAATTTTTCTTTTGTTATTGTTAGATTGAAACAATTGTTTTCCATTTTGGCGTGGAGTTTGAGTTGCATCTTTTTATTTTAAATACAGTATTGCTTTTAGTTATATCATTTTTAGTGTGTATTGCGAATTTCATAATAGACACAAACATCGTACAAAGAGTTTGTCTTAAATATTGCATCACCCACGGAATTTCATGATCGGATTTTATCAAAAACTCGTTCTAATGAATGGTACGAACCGTTCGAAAAAGCGACCGAGATGTGATGAAAGATTTACCTCGCTCTGGCATGCCATCAACTAACTTTAACTAGTCATTTAGGTATGAAAGATGTTGCCGCTCGGTAAGTACCAAAAGACCTGAATTTTCTCCAAAAACTCTATCGCATAAAAGTCGCTGAGGACTTGTGGCAACTGTTATTTTTTTTTTATTATTATTATTGTGTTATAAATCGTTCAGTAGGTAAAAGGTACCTCAGGTAGATCAGTGATCCCACTAAATAAAAGTTGGTTTTAATGTTTATGAAGGTCCCTTTTTATACATTGAAATTTTATCTATATACTATATTTTATCTATATCTAGTATAGACTAATATTATAAATGCGAATGTCTGTTTGTTGCGTTTTCATGGCTGAACCGCTGAACCGATTTTAATGAAATTTGATATGCACATAGCTACAGATATGATGTCAAACAGGCTAAATATTTTTTCAAAAATCAACTGCCCCAGGACTATGATAGGGGATTTAAAGTTTGTATGAAAATCAGTAATATATCATACGTACAACTTTTCATTTAATAGAAGCGTTTAAAGAAGTTTTGTTATTTGCGATATTGTGTGGACTGTGAAACTCATGTTCAACTTCGTCTCCTATACTTTGTAAGTTCAATATTTATACATTTAATAAACTTTGTTGTGGTTTCGTTCATGTTTGGTGGGGATGTAAAACTTCGCATCTGTTACGGATATTATACTGTATGGTTACGGATAATAAATTATTTTTTAATTTAAAAAAAATGTAAAAAAAAATTCATCTTAAACAATATTTGAATAGGCGCCTTTCTCTTACTGGCGTCTGGCGAACGTTTGAATCATTCGCGCTACCGAGGACTTTACTCCTGGGGTGTTTTTTTATTTCTTTTCTTATCGACTTCATCGATAGTAATGTCCTATAGTTACACAGCATGAGTTCTCCATTGTAGATGAAATGACAATTTTATGATAACCTCAAACAAAATGAATGTGCAAAAATTAAAACATTTTGAGTTATCTTATTAGTTTTGAAATGGTTGGAAGAAATAGATTCACTAATCGAAACTAGACATAAGCCTACCTGTCATAATTGTTTTTATTATTTATGCAAAGTAATAAAGTATTTTCTTGAAATTAAAAAAGACGTGTCTTCATGCCCAAATCTTCGAAGAGGTAAGTAGAGGCACAACCTGGGCACCCACGACTAGCTGAAGACACTAAGTTCGACTACAGGATAGGTAGTAAGCCTATTATCAACTGGGTATATATCCAATCCCAGGCAACGTTATTTTTATTAGAAATCGAAATTAGACATTTTCTGGTTTTTCGTTGCCCGACAGTAGAAGTCAAGTCCGACGCTGGACCGCTAAACTACAGAGGCGATCTTAAAATTCGTGTGCAATAAAGAAATAAATAAAAAACAATTTTGGCCCTACTAGAAATTAATACTTTGTTAAGGCTACATACAATAGGATGATATTTATATCCGACAAATTTTGGATACCAAGCTCCATACCATCCTTTACTTATTATGAGGTAGTCATTACATTAGGTGTAGATATAATAAACTTAACAAACTGTTTTGTATACATACTTTTTTAAGCTAAACTTTTGTACCTTTACACGATACACAATATTTAACACTTGATGTTTTGAAAAGTGAAACTGGTTGGCTCAACGACCTCAATTCCTTAATCTTCCTCTTCTAGTAGGAGCAAATGGAGGAAATCCCCAGAAAATCTTAAAAAACTTTTAATGTAGAGCAATTTCCAAACAAAAACCAGCTGATTTGTGCAAATCCTTTCCATTTGGTTATAAAATAATTTGTCTTAGACCCGCCTATACATCGTACCGCCAAAAATATGGGCATCCCTTTTTCAAATATGCCTATTATAGCACTTTACGAATAGGGACGTGAAAAAAGATCGACAATTTACATTCGGTATACGCACAAGAAATTGATGAATTATGAGTGATAAAATAACCATAATACGAAATGATCCAATAAGGTTCGAATGATCCATAATATTTCTATATTACATTTCTTAACAACCAATTGGTAAAGTTCTACCACAATTCGTATCGATTGGTAGGCAGTGGTACCAGACAGATGGTACCCTAGCGGACTACATTAGTGCTTGCTTTTAGCGTATTCCGGTTTGAATGAAAAGGTTGAGGTAAAGTACTTACGAAAAAAGGTTCACATTCCAGCCTCTGGTCGGTAATAATCATTTTAACTGGTCGGTTAAAAATGAAGGAAGTTATCGACTTTGCTTTTTGTATGTTTGTTGCGCGAAATATCTACTAATTTTCCCCGTATTGGTCCGGGCTCCTTTTTAGAATAGACCATCTGCCTTCCTTGCCAGGCAGCTCGTAAAAGGCGAGCATAGGCTCACCGTCACTAACACCGTAACATCTGACTAGGTGGTAGAGTTTAGCAGCGACTCGTCCGGATTGGTACCACCGCCTTACCTATTCCTGCCGCCATAACGTCGTGACGTGCTCCGGTTCGGAGGGTAAGGTAGCCGGTAAACTTACTTTTGCTCGAGGCCTACCATCCCAGCCTCAGGTTGGCAACGCACCATTACCACCTTTGGTGTCTCTAGGCAGCGTGAATTTCTTAACATCAGGAAACCGTCTGCTTGTTTGCCTTCCAATATCATAAAAAAAAATAATAATAATAAGGAACAGGTTTTGATGGCTTTTTTTGGGAAGGTAGGTTAGACTCAAGAGTGATCTCTACATTTTTGAGTATGATCCGAGGAGAGTCGAGCACTGCGGCAGATAACTGTTCGAGAGGCTACATTTTCTCTAATCTCTTCTAAATTTGCGATTCGACAAGTAATCGCGTACGAGGAGTACTAACCTGTTTGACACGCTCATTTCGAAGAGCTTATAAATTAGACCATTATGTCAGACCATATCGGATGCCTTGACCAAATCGCAGAATGCCACATTCGTATATACGAGTACACGTCTATTCAGGTCTTCTAGTGTGCACTCCGCGAGGCGGTGCACTTGATTTGTACATGAATGAGCTGCCCGGAAATCAAATGGTTTCTCGGCCACGACCGTGTTAAGGCGGGCGAGGATAGGACACTCGTATATTTTACCAAGTGAACTAATAAGATTTGTCGAGCGATAAATACTCGCAACGTTACGTAAGTTAGTTTGAAAAACACAGCTTGCTAGTTGTACATTGAAGATGTTTAACTAATAAGTATAATATGCATAATTGCAGGGGGAATATATTATTTAATGACACTATTTAAAACGTTATCTGGCCCCGTATTTATTATGTAACTATTTTATAAGATCTATAACTTCGTGATGTATGAAGTATCGATTCACCCTGGAAAAGTTCGGATGCTCCATGCGCTACGAAACTATATACTTCGCGGATATCATTTTCATCAGTCGCCTGTATGAATTCAGTACAATGTGACTGAACACTGTCGTCCAGGCAATCAGCTTTATCGAAATCTTCAAACGCGAGGTAAATTCGTTCTAATTGGCTGAGGTACTTTTGCGTTGATTTCCATAGTTCTCACCAGTTGTCAGTAGGCTGAAATAGGCGTTAGGACATCGCTAACTAGTCGGCGCCAGGCTCGGCTACGCAATGCGTACTGCGTACTCTGTAAAGTACTTGTCCGGAACCGGGTTTCTATGTATTTATTTCAGCATCATAAAATTTCTGTAATTAGGGCGTATTGTGACTACAAGTTTTCCCCTTTCCAGAAACCCACATTTACCATGTGCTTCTAATGAAAACAACACAACTTGTCCTAATTTTTCGATTTAGAAATTAATGTAGACATTTTGTTTCCAGGCCCCGCACTGGTCTACTAGGCGCTTTGCAGAGGCTGACGCGGCCTCTTCTGTGACTAGCCAGGCTTCGCGCACGAGGCACGGGCGGTGGATTGTAAGTACTATATTCCAGTTTAGAGCTTTTTGAAAAACTTTGAAGATTTCCTAATCGCTAATCATCTGATTCTGAGTCTGATTTTAAAATTGCGTTTCCCAAAACACATACAAAAAAATGTTTCAAATTATCCAATAAAGCGGTTATTGTGACGAGTCTATACAAGTGATAGTTAAAAAATAATTGAAAGGGTAGGATTCATTAAATATCATTAGATCGGAATCATCTAAAGATGGTGCGTAGTCAACCTTAGACTGACGTAGGCTTAAATATTTAGACCTCTTGCGTTATTTACTTACTGTTAATTAACAAGGAATACTGTTAAATAACTTATGCCTAAAAATTTTGCACGTAATTTGTTGCATAATCAAGGGCGGATTCTAGACGCGGTCATTGTGTTCATGATCCCTGACCAGCTAGGTCGAGTAATATTCGCCATAGTCGATTAGGTGTGGGCCCTATATGAACCCTGAGTATATTATCCCCCATTACTGTAAGACTGTTCCTGTCTCTGTACAATGTACATTATTCTGTATTTGCAGAGTCGAGACCGTTTGCTACTACGGTATAGTATGCAACATGTTCCTCCAACTATGTCATTCCATCGCTTGTAGCTAATGCAATATTCGATATCGAATATTTTCACGGATTCCTGTAACGTGTTCTCCATAAACTCTTTATTGGATTTCAAACTGCAATTGCTTTCTTGTTATTGAAAACTAGATGACTGTATATCGTCGAAAATGGACTTCAAAATGGAACTATGATTGTTATGAAGTCTAGGAAATGTACAAAATACCGCAACATTTAACGACCATTGAAATTGCTGCAGTAAGACGTCTATTAAAATGCAACAATAAAGAACATTTTGAATCATGGGAACATTTGATTCTGTAATGAGTTCATAGAGTTCAAGGAATAAATTTGTGGATACATCTTTAAACACAATTTCAGTTTGCATGCTGTTTAAGCATTTTGGTCTACCAAAAAGTTTTATAGTTTTATTTGCTTATTTGTACACTACAACTAGAATAAATTTATGTTAAAATTTTCTCTCTAGTGTAAGCTGTAAGAAATAAGAAATTCACGAGATAAGCTCGCCTATTGTACATTTTTTCCTAAAATTGCTATTTCTTTTTTGTTATTTCATTTGTGTACAATAAAGAATTATTATTATCATTATTATTATAAGTTAGTTACAAATCTACCAAAAAATTGTATGGAAATCAGGGGCGAATTGCACTTGCAAAACATGATCTTATTCGCTTATTTGGTAATATTTGGCATAAGCATTCTGTATATATGTCTATGGTCAAATGACTCCCAAATTCAGTTCATAGAAAGTAAAGTATATAAGTATATCTGGGTCATATGGTATATGGTACAAATTAGGCTTGGAGGTCTTATTATTTGAAGTTATATAAAATATCTATCTACATTTTAAGGTCTACAATTTTAGTATCTACCGTCATCTTGAAGTATATATTCAATTTTACTTTAAATATCGAGATATTTTAATTTATATGTAGCGGTGCAGATCTATCTATCTTCTATCTATCTATCTATATCAATT